>JAGDQP010047125.1:0-15114 GCA_022664845.1 Lepisma saccharinum
AATATAAATATTTTCGATGTCTTTCTTTTCAATTTTTCCGTGTAGGAATCACAGTCCATCAGCATGCTTTTATCAAACTAAGCAGGGGCCTCAGGATACGGCACATGATATTAAAGACACGTACTAGTACGAGAATTTTGAGTCATTTCTAACATTTTAATGTTCTAATATCATGACATCTCATGGTGAAGTGTTTGTTATTAAAATGTGTAAAATACCCAGTCCCTGTACTGTAGTGGTTAATACTGTAGAACTCGGATTGGGGAGGCGAGTAGGTTCAAATCCGGTTGCCAGCCAACATGACTGAGGTTATACACGGTTTTCCTCAATTTTATCAGGCTAATGCCGTTGTGGTGCCTAGACTTAAGTCCTGGCCGTTATCATCCTTATCCTTCGAAGAGTGCTCAGAACGTCATCCAAAGGCCATCTCCCAAACTTGCGATGCCAACTCAGCAACTGTACATTAAATAATTAATTTAATAAATGTGTAAAATTATGATTAGCTTTCATACTGGAATTAAACGTTGAATTTTGAATTTACTTAAAAGCCTTAAGGCATATCAGCTATGATAGGGTGGGAGTAGGGGAGTAGGATATTGTAAGTTAATTGGCCAGGCCCTAGTTAGTAGGTATCATCCTGACATTTGCCTGGTGTGTGACTGCGGAAAAACCTAAGTCAGCATAGGAGGCCGTTGGGATCGCTCCCAGAACCTTCCGAATGCTAAGCGCATGGTGTCTACTAATTTTGTGACTTGAAATTCCCTGAGTTTTCAAGGTTACCATGATATTTTTCTTCAAATTCCCTGAGTTCTTAGTATAGTGGAACATGTAAATAATACGCAATGACATTTTTTTTTTAATCCCACCAACACCCAGTTCAAGCATCTTGTACATTATTGGTATTTCACAAGTAAAAAAAAAAAAAAGATTTTCTTTAAAATCCAGTCGAATCCACGACCTCCGCCTTCTCAGGATAGTGCTCTTACCAACCGCGAACAGGTTCACCTCATAAATATCCCTGAGTTTCCCTCGTAACTTATAGATTTTCCTTGAGTATTCCCGGTATCCCAGTGTGCTAGACACCCTGTAAGCCTTTAAAATGGAATACTTCCAGAATTTGAAACGAGTCTTTTATAATTGATTTCTTGCGATTGATAGACTTTCGACGAAAATCACGAAATATTCTCTCGCATTTCTCCTTTGTCGTCAACCATGAGGTAGAGAAAGAAATACGGTTACCGCGAAAATAAATTTATATCCACTCAGAATTGACTGTTCGTTCACAAGACGATGACACAGTTTTCAATTTAGCTCGCAACATACTTCAGAGCCTGAATCTCCTCTCCTCGCTATGTTTATTTATTTGTCTATCAACTTACCTGTTGTGGAATTTTGTGAAGTTTTTATCTTTACTCCATAACAGCAGATGCTTGTTTAAATGCGGAACATACAGTTAAGTTTTCAATACTTTTTCCTTCATCTTTAACATAGTTTTACTCAACCTTTTTCTACATTTTTTTTCCTTCTTACGCAGATAAATTTAAACTTTGTCTCTTTGTTTCTCTCTCTCTCTCTCCTTTTCTTTTTATTAATTATTCGTTGCAGCTTCTTTAAGGAATAAATCTGCAACAACTTGAAAGGCACGCAGATTACAAACCGACTACAAATGCTACAAGGAAATTCAGCAAAATTATTTTGCTTATAAAATATGGTAAACATTACTTGGTTCATAAGACATTATATCGCGCCATTCCCCTTCGTTTTTTATACTTAAAAGTAAGCTACTATATTGAGACAGAACTGCCCGGATCAGACGCGGAATGAAGACCACTAAACCGGGAAGGTATCTTGAAGTTATTAATACAAAATTGGCCTACGAAGACACTACTACTATTAGTAGTACTACTACCAACTTTTATTTACAACTACTATCTTGTATTTTAAAAATATAATAACGTACAAAACGTTTCGGGAACGCCTTGATATCAGTTTTCAACTGTTAAATAAATATAATGAACATAAAAAGACTTAGATGTTGTTTGTTTCACACAATAAAAGAAAGAATTACATGTTTATAACATGGCAATAGCCACACACTATAGCTTCTTTCGGTTGGTAACGTTGCACTTAAAAAAAGTTACTTTGTTCTTTTCATCTTTTTTTATTATTATTATTATTACTATTATTATTAATGGATGAGAGCTTAATGTTATATACTAAGTCCCGGTGACGCTACTATCGATTTCATATCTAAAGTTACGGATCACTTTTAGATCTTTAATTTGTATGAATGATTTCGACAAGGAGTTTGGAAACCCCAGACTTTAAATCTTGAAGTGTCTAGCACCAAGACATTACAAGCAGGTCCTTTAACTCCTGTACCATGAGAGATGGGATCGTCATGGATTGGAGTCGTTCTAAGGAAGCCACGATGCTCTTTGGAAGTGCTTTCAACCTTTTGATATTCATTAACCGGCAAAAGATAGAGAAAAAGGGTCACGGACTGGTAATATAGAGGGAACATTTCAAGGAACAAGAAACCAGATTTAGAAAAAAAAAAAATATATTTAATAGCATCTTTAGTACTCACTCACTTCCAAACAGTTCACGATTCTTTTGTGTGTAGGAGATTAACATTTCTCCTCTCCGTCACCGTGGTTCAAGGCGGCCCGGGTTCAAATCCTGGCCAGGACACTGGAGGCTTTTCTCGCAGTGTTTCCATACCTGGCGCTCCCACGTGTACTCAACCTCCTACCAAATTGAGTACCAGAGTGTCCTTAGTATTCTTGGGCACCCTGTCTTAGCACCTCAACTCAATTCGTGCCGTAGGTCGAGAATATGTGGAACGCTACCCCCACATCCCCCATGTGCCGTTCACGTCGCGCGTGCATCGCACCACACGGGATAGCTTTACCCTTTTTTACCTCTCAGGAAGAAGAAAAAGATTGTATTTAACTTTGAGTAATGGAGAGGTCAGCAGATTAAAAACGACTTACATCTGAAATCAATTTCTCTCTATCTTATTTCATTGAATCGCTAGCATGAATTCTGAAAACGAAGAAAACCTAATCAGAAGGACCTACACAAGTCTCAGAGACAACAGTTGGATAAATCGGAGTATCTGAATCTTCAAATCACTTACTCTTTATGTGCTTTGGTTAAAGCTCCAACTTGCGTTACAAACAGACGGACAAATAACATTACAACAGAACCAAAATATTGCTTGGATCCGCTAAAAACTAAGAAAGCTTATAGAGCGGCAAAGGTGATTTGAGATGAGCGATTTTGAAATGTTGTAGTATGTAATCTCAGCGATACAGCAGCACCATCATGGAAATCTTATTTGAGTTGGAACTTCCTGCGAAGTAAATTTGATCTTTCCCCACGTTTACAATTGAAAAATGAAAAAAACAAACTCAATCGACATGCCCGATCTCCGGATTATATATGTCCAAAAACCATGTACTCATGAGGTGCGATCACTATGCCAAATTTGGCATCTGTGGCTATCACCATCTCGCACATCTTAGGCTTCAAAGGTGGTACGTGAGTCGATCTTTCGCAGATCTTAGGCTTCAAAGGTGATACGTGAGTCGATCTTTCGCTCGCTCAACTCAATCAATATTCTAACATTTTTTTCGAAATGTAACAGCAATTTCGCGTTTGGAATGTAAGACACAAGCGAACATTAAGATTTGAGTGACTGATTGGTCTGAGTGAACTTAAAAGGATTAAGTCCAATTTACAAGGGAGAGGAATGTGCCCATACAGCAATCTTCAGCTGACTCAAAAATGAATCAAACATGTTTTGTTAATTATACAGATGTTCTCGGGATATCAGCCAGGTGAAGTCCGACAATAGAGCCGACGTTTCAAGAACAGACATTGTTCTCACCTTCAGGGCAAGTAGCATACCTGGCAAGGACTTCACCTGGCTGATATCCCGAGAACATCTGTATAATATTCGCCGCCAGGAAAGCTTCAATTCTTATGTTTTGTTAAGTGTGCAAGCTTAGCAAATCAAGCCAAGAACGTTTAAACAAGACTGAATCAAGCAGTCTAATTTACACGTATCAAGACTGAAATAGCCTTAATAGTATAAGAATGGCAGGTAGGTTTCAAGCGGGATTTAATAAACGGAATTACGTATATTTTTACAGTAGTTTTAGAAAAAAGTGTTATCTTTCCTACATCCTATCATTACGCGACTTATTCTCTCGTCTTCAAGTAATGTTGAAATATTTCGCACTTGTCTGCAGCTGGATTTGAACCTGGAACCTTGTGATTTGCTGTCTGTTGCTCTAACCACTAAGCTACTGGGGCTCTTGAGAAAGAACGTCGGTTATATATTTCATCAACTCAGACATGAAACTTAGTGACATATATAGAATTACTATACTAAGACAAGTGCACAAGTTTTTATGTGTTATTTTCCTATCACACAGACTTTTTCACAACTTCTGGCACTTTTCACGATCCAAACATGTGCAACTGTCAGAATATCGAATGAACGAGTAGAGGGCGGGGTAGTTAATACCGTTTTCGGAACGATTTCATTACGTAAAAAAACGTAAGTTATCTGATGTTTTGTTTTAAACTATTTCCGAAAATTTAGTAAAATGTTGAAAAACGCAAAAGGGAGCAATTATTTAGAAGTACAAAAAGAAAAAGTAGTTTTTAAGAAAACGAAGTTTAAAAAAATCAATCACCTCGCCGGGATTCGAACCCGCATCGCCACTCCAACTATCCGGTGTATTAACTATTACACCAAGCCGGCGAATCCACATGTTTTGTTTTACACTGTTGTTTCAGCTTCGCGTAGTTCACCATAATGGCTCTCTCACCTAAATCAAGTCACTCCACACTTTACGGAACTTTACCGCAGTGGGACGATAGCGGAAGTGCAACGAAAGAAAATTCACTAATTTTTCAAGTTTAACAAACCTGCTCGCATAGCTGTTGTTCCAACAAGCTTCACTTACGACTAGAATAGGCCAGTAATAACAACCAGTACGAATGTTGATCCAAGAAGCTCGTTTAATGCTTGTTTACATATTTCAAAACAATAGCAAGTCTGCCAAGCTGAAAGCCAGTGACTTACAACCTTGTCAAAAGCTACCATGCTATCTGGTTGGGAAGGAAATAGGCCAGAGCGCAGTTTGAACTAAGGAAAACCTGTTGTAACTAAGGGAAAAGCCAGAAAAAAACCTACGTCAGGATGGCCGCTGCTGGGTTCGAATCCAGCACCTTCCGATTGCGGAATTGATGCTTAAACAAGTGAGCCACGGTCGATAATATTAGACGTACTGTTGTCGAAATTGATCACTTTATGCGAAAAACGCCGCGATTCTTTTTAAGTACAAAAAAATTACCGAAAACAAAATGAGGGCAACAGAATTAATGCAATTTGCTTACAATATTTGTTTGTTTCAATGATATCGACGTTTTATTTTCTAAGAGGTAGCATAAAACAACATTCTAATCTGATTTCTTCTTCTTCTACTCTACAGGTAGCAGTATTTTCTTCTAGTTGCCAACACTAGTTGCAATGAGAATGTTCCATGTTGAAATACGTCCTCCTTATGTTTAAAAAAATCGTCTGTAGGTCTACGTTGGACAAAATTCTACATTACAATTTCAAATGTAACCTTTACCTGACACGAGGGGGGTACCTTGAATCGCCAGATCTTGACCAGTTATCTCTGCCATCATTACGAGACATATCTCTGCGATCGGAATCTTTGGAGTGGCTCGGTGATCTTTTTGGACCTCTTCTGTCGAGACTAGGATCCCGGCCCCTCCCTATACCAGGTCGCGGTTTAGCTGGCGGAGACCTGAAACACAATGATCAAAATAAGTTTTAGACATTTTTAACGCAGGGAGAATAATAATTCTCAAAAACTACCTACCTTGAAAAAATTATCCAAGTGTCCTTTTTTATAACGGTAAACAATTTCTTTGCAAAGCAATTTTCGCCTTCCTCTGAAAGGCTTTTCCAGGCGAACGATATTTTATTGTGTTGAAATGTGTTTTATGTATGCATACGTATATCTGAAAATGGAAATGAAGTGTGGACAAAGAAGAAAAATGAAAGGATATGTGAGGGAGTTTAAATTCTACATCGTCATGTTATGGAACTTAACGTCAACTGTTTCATAACTGCTGTCATGTCAAAATGCATTGAATTAATCGTACATGTAATACTACTGAAAATTAAAAACAAACTGGTCAACATGTACGTAGATATTACTAGATTTGCTTTGTATACGTGTTCGTCGAAATTAACGTAGACTGTTTAATAATGGATTGGATATATATTATGTGAATGAAAAGTTTTTTTTTAATTAATTCTTATAAAATTATTCTCAAAACTTGATACAGGTATTGCCAAAGGTGGCCGCCTGAGAAGTGGAAACTGCTTTGGCTTGCGTTTCCTACGCATTTCTTCTGTGAAAGGAGTCAAAGCTTTATATAGATTTCACGTATCTGTACAGTATTTAATTCTGGCATGTTTAAGGGGTCGCGGTGGATCAGTGGTAGAGCATTCACCTCTGATGCGTGGGATTCTCAGTTCGATCCCGGCTCGTTCAATGTAGGTTCTGTGGCGGCCAAACAACGTGTTCGTGAGTTTCCTCGGGGTGATCCCGTTTCCAAAGCTGGCTGCAAGTCAATCGGCGCTCTGTTCCAAATTTTCGATGCGCCCTCATAAACAGTAATTTAATTTTCCGAAACTCATACAGTAGAACTAACTCATTTGGCGCCTCCATGTCGCCGGGCGTACTAATTGATTTAACCTAGAGCGCGAGTATTTTTGAAATAGTTAATACAGGGTGCCCAAAAAAATTGCGAATTTAAATTTCCTGACCAGATTAAAAAAAAATCCTGACTCTCAGACTATCCAATTTCATACTTTTGCAAAATATTTTGCTTTCTTTTACATGCAGCTTTCAGCAACCCCATAGCTGCCCAACTCTCGCATGTGTAGCAAATTTTATGATTTTACAATTCAAAATACAATAAAATTCCAGGAACAAAGTTTTTATTGACATATTTGGCAAAGGTACTTATTAAAATAACCCAAATTTACATTTTTCCATCATGAACATGTTATGTTACGGCAAGCCAAAGAAAAATGCTAACAACTACAACATACTTATATGAAATTAAGCAATGAATATTAGGCTATTACCAGTGCTCAAATGGAATTAGAAAAGGTAAGGGAACGCTTGGAGAAGTAGGCTAGAAAAGTAAGGATACGCTTGCACCTAGTGGTGGCGATTGCCTATTGAAAGCAAAGGCAATAAGCCCATGTTTATATGTACTTTCACAAACTATTCTCTCAATATGTTTTGGATTTATGCTGTATGGAGGTATCTTTTATGTTCTGGTGTATGTTTTTTTTTTTTTTTTTAGGTGCAGAGACAGTTCTGATACTGGATTTTCCTGTTGTTCGTTCCTAATATGTTCCTTGAGTCTGATTCGGAGGTTGCGTTTGGTTTGACCAATGTACTGGCTATCACATTCCCAAGTTATCGAATAAACCCCGCTACCTCCATCCGCTGTGGTATAATAACTTTCGTGACGTGTAAAATATTTGTCTATAGTTTTGAGTTGTACTGAAATGGGACACAGATTGTTGTTTTGTAGACTTTATTTAATATATCAATGATGATGCGGAAGGATGGGATAGTAATCCATCCTCGGTATTTTTGCGGCGCGGGTTACTTTTTTGTTGATAGTGTCGAGTTTTAGCTTTTTTACACCAACTGAGTAAGGTGTCCTTATGATACCCATTGTTTTGGCCTACAGTAATTATATGACTCGAGATCATGTAGGTTAATGCATATGTTATATGCTCCCAAAAAGAATATGAACCATTCTTCTAAACGTGCTTTGAACTCTGTTGTAAAATAGTTGATAAAGTTCCGAAAACATGGCGATGCTAGAATTTAAACATCCCATACAATTTTTCTGTCATCCTTTTAGCACACACTCTGTCATAGTTTATTTGAGTTTCAAATACACGTAGCCATACAAAAATTACACATCAAAGACAATACAATTTCGTTCGCCTGAAAAAGTCTTCCGGAGAAAGAAGACAAGCGCTTTGTAAAGGAACTGTTTACCATTATAATGAGAACAATTAGGATAATTTTTACAAGTTACATATTTTTTAGAAATAGACAGTATCTTTTACATAGAGCATGGTTGAAGAGGCACACGGAGAAATGGGCGCAGAACTGACCAGGAATGAACGAAGACAATAGTGCTAATAATTTAGTGGGAAAGCAACCGCCCGGTATGTAAGAGACCTGGATTCAACACCCACCTACTTAAGCAACCAATGATAAGCTTGTTTTTAAGTCCTGGAAGTCGTTTTCACAGCATAGTAGAATCAGAAACATGATACGGTGAAATAACGAATACTAATTAATGAAACAAAAGAACTATCTGGAAGAGACAACTAATTCTAATTAACAAAAGAACTGACTGGAAGAGAAAATTTGGTGATGTAACGTACACATTTCGACTAAAGTAGTAACAGATAGAAAGACTAGTACAGCAAAGTACTGGAGTAGAGAGAATTAGGGAAATACTGTCAATAATACAGGATCGCCAATGTCATTAATGAACAGCAGAGTTATTAAATTAAGTATATACACACCAAAATTTTTTATTTCATTTTAAATTCCACATTTACTTGAAATCCTTAATAGATCACAATTGATTTAATTGTGGTGGAATTCCGATTCAAGAATGAAACGGAACTCAATGTCTTTGTCGATTAAAATGTAAAATAACAAGTACATTAATGTAAACTATGTATCTCTGTCTCTGGTTTTCTTCGTATAACCAACACTATTATACTTTATATGTTATTACTTTTACTTGTGTCATTAGTCGAAAAGATAAGCACGTAATAATAAAAACCTAAGAAAGAATATTTATTGAAACACGAAACAAACTGAAAAAAACAAAAGAACAATTTATTTATCTGGTCATTCTGATCCTGTTACATCTACTCCGAAGAATACCTCTTATACATATTATCTCACGTTTTCCATTTTTCTCCTTTATCCATTGAGACTTCTTATGTCTTTTTTTTTATTTATCATTTGAGGACGTCGCAAGTATAGTGATTACACTGCAAGTATAATAACGTTTTTATTTTTTTTAAAAAAGGATGGAACTGATGCCCTAAGGATAGGATACATACTTCAATGTGAATTTAGAACCACTACGTTTAATGAGTTAGCAATGGGAGTCGAGCCCCAAGGTTTTTTGATTGTAAGACGATGAATGAAACCCATCATATACCGGGAGACAATAAATAAAATACATGGTGTAGTCGGTAACAGGGTTCCGAAAGATTATTCAATATCAATTTCCCTAACTTTTCCTGATTTTTCACAAATGTACCTAACCTGCAATTTGCCTGTAACATTGGTAAAAAAAATAGCGGTTCCCACCTTCCCCATAGATGTCCTCACGCTTCCTTTATGTTAGTAACTTGTTTCATGGAATAATTTTTAATATAAAATAGTACAGCCATATAAATCCAGACAGAACAGGGAAATATGTTACATATTATTACAACATTTTCACCTGATCAGCATGGCAAAGGGAACTATGGTGTAACGAAAAGGGTAGATGGTAACATGTAAAAGGGTAGCATGTAAAAAAAAGTCTGAAAAGGAAAGAAAAAAATTCTAATAATTGTCGACCTGTTCCTTAAGAGGCGCACAGCCTGCCAGTAGAACAATCACCGGGAGGCAGCAGTACCTTGCATCTCGAACTGTCACTACCTTCAGGTAAAAAAAGTAGCACACTTGCTACAGGTGGGAATGAGGGACCTAAACAAAGAAGCAGAAAGCCAGAAAATTGCACAACCAGATACGATACGACTGCAACCCCACCATTAATATAAATTACTAAGGACCTTCAGGAAATCTCTTATCCTTATTTTCCCTGACCGTCAACAAATATTCCGGCAATTTCCTGACTTCTGGCAAATTTCCAAATTCTTCCCTGACAAAAATTGAATTCCTTAATTTTCACTGATTTTCCAGGTCTGTGGGAACCCTGAGTACGTTCAGGCATTGCTGTGCAATTAACGTAAAACGGTTTGCATACCACTACCGCTACACGTATACTACTACTTTACACAAGGTGTGTCCCGGTATTGCCACAGCGTGTTATTGAGGTGCTGAGTCAGGCGAACTCATTACATACGCCACAGACCAAATGGGTCCTTCTCGAGCAGCAGTGGGTGTTCGTAGCATACTGTTAGCTGAAAATGAGTAACAATAATCCGGAGCAGTGGCGTCAAGTTTACTGTGTAGATTGGTAAATATCCTAGTGAAACGTTTATCCTCTTCACAGTGGGTTGTGGTGAATACATCATGAAGAAGTCGAGTGTTTTTGAATGGAATAGGCGGTCCAACATGTGCAAGACGACACAAGAAGTGAGTAGCCCAAAATGCAATGTTTAGGGTGACCATTCGTCCTACTTTTGATGGCCATGTCCTGTGTCCGGCTTAACACTCGAGCCGGGTGCTGTTTTGTCCTGCTTTAATTGTATTGTTTAAAAATATTTAACTTCGCATCATCCGGATGGCTGCGACCTTAAGACATTTATAGAATTTGATATTTCAGGATAGTAAATTCTTAGACGCTACATTGCTCTCCAGAAAAATCTAGATCTGACGGGAAATTGGCAACCCTGGGCATATCAGTCTTCTTCTTTATTAGTTTTGGGAAAAACGTAAGACCCTGCTGCGCTAATTTTGACAAAGTGTCCGGCTTTTTAAGCATCTTCTAATGCCCACTCTACAAATGTTGACAAAGTACAAACAAACCTTGGTGCCCTCATCTCGAAGATTAAGTGTGAGATTAGTAGCAGAAGTACTGCATATGAATAGGGAAACTGCGACTGATTCGAACGGAGGATTTGGAAATCAGAAATGTTTCCACAAAGACGCTCCGCCAAATTTTAAATTTGATTATGCCCTTGCGCACGATGCGTTATGAGTTCGCGAGTTCCTAATTACGAAATCCATTACAAAAATTAACTATTCACTTAATTCGCCTGCACAATTTTTGGCTCTTTCCAAAATAATTTTTAATTCCATCCCAACGTGACAACGTTACTGCGAAGTACTCCGGAAGGCAATTTTCAAGGCTGTTTCCAGCAACGGCATCATCTCACTAAGTGCACTTTTGCTTCACAATAAGTGTACTTCAAAGGCGACAGAAGCCGCTAAAGAACCGATATGCAAGTTTTAGCTACTTCAGGCCAATTTTGGCGATTACATTGTCACACATTATACAAACGGAAGCTGACAATGGTGGAAAAATAAGGGCAGCCTGCGTGAAGTAGTGAACTGTGACTCATCGGGTTCTCATCTAGCGGTTTGTTTCTTGTCCAATCGCAACTTGCTCACCGTGGTCACAGCGCTTTCATATTTCTGCGAAGAGGAGGCACAGGCAGCTGTGTATAAAACACACAATTTTATTTCAGAGGAAGACATCGCACTTCACAAGCTCTTTTAAACAGCAGTACATCGTAGAACTGAGAAATTTCTTCGGAGATAGATTTACTTAAGGTACAGTTACATTCAAAGGAACTCACCGGGAGCATCAAATTAATATACGTGGGAAAGCGCAGCATAAGGAACGTTCCTTATAAATCAATATCCAGTATTGGTTCACTACTGTCACATGTACAAGTTGAGGAAGTTAGAAAGCGTAGTCATCGGCCATTTTCTATGAATCTGAGTATACATCGTAAGTTATAGCTCATAACCATAAATAAACAGACGAAGTATACGATCTTACTGACTGTACTATATATATATATATATATATATAAATTCGAAATTCAGTATGATTAAACACTACACAAATCTACATGCGTACATTGATTTCCACCAAATTTTGCATACATGTTCCTTGGGTCCAGAAGCAAGAGCTAGAGGTATTTTAAGACACCGGAAGTGACTGTGCCGTGAGCTAACTAATAAAAAACAGTAATTCCATTGTTTATAGCAATGAAATAATTATTTTAGATTTTTAATTCAAATTTAGACTGTCGCAAACCAGAAATATTTAGATTTAATGTTTTAAAGCAGATTTTATGTGCTGTTATTAAAAAAATTAATGCGTAGTTTTTTTTAAAAAAGTGCAATAAATAAAATCTGGTATTAGTAACAGAATTTATAAAAGTAGAGGTTGTAGTACTGGTCAGTGTTGTCAACGTATTTAGCTCACTACGCACCAACGGGCGGGGAAGTCAGCTAGTGTGTAATAAAATCAGACTTACCTGTAACCTTTGTCTCTTGAACCCCCAGAGTCCGGAGATTCTTTCCTTCTGGAATCCTTAAGCGGTCTGGTGTCTCTTCTTGGAGAATGAGAAAGATGCTCCTTGCTTCTCAACGGGGGAGTTTTACGAAGAGGAGGCGTTCGACTCCTATCTCTATCTCGGTTTCTATCCCTCTCTCGCTCTTTCTCTCGTTCTCGCTCTTTCTCCTTTTCACGTTCTCTTTCTCGTTCTCTCTCTCGCTCCTTTTCTCTCTCTCGTTCACGCTCACGCTCTCGTTCTCTTTCACGCTCCCGATCTCTTTCTCGTTCCCTTTCTCGCTCACGCTCTCTCTCCTTCTCCTTCTCTCGCTCTTTCTCCCTTTCTTTCTCTCGTTCCCGCTCCCTCTCTCGGTCACGTAACCTGTCTCGGTCTCTGCTCCGTTCTCTCGCTTCACTGTGTGGAGATAGGCTTCTGTTCCTCTTATCCTTGCGATCAGGTGACGGAGACCTTTTCGATGATCTCGGTGACTGGTTGTAACGGTTACCTGTAACACATATGAAAAACAATATGGAATATATGCTAGTTAATCATAAGTTTATCATCGCACACAGTCTGACCACACATTACAAAACAGCCAAAACACCACTAGAAAAAAACCTTACATCCTAAGTTTCACAAGTTCGAGTAATTTACGTATTAATCGAGCACTAGATTCGAAAGAGGGTGGGACCTACAGTTGATGTGGGATTCGAACCACGCTACAATTTATATCCGACACAGTACAAATTCACAGACAATGTGCTAAGTTGGATGTCACTCGTTACTAAGTTGGCTCTGGCACTAGCATTGTATGCCATGGTGTCAACTAATATTAAGATTTAAGATTCCCTGAGTTTTCCATGACATTCTTTCCAAATTCCCTGAGTGCTTAGTATAGTAGAATATGTAAATAATAAGCTATGTTTTTTTTAATCGCACCACCACCCAGTCCAAGCATCTTGTACATTATTGTTATTTCTCAAGTGAAAAAATGATAATTTCTTTAAAATAGAGGACAGGGTTCCCACTCATTTGCCAAGAACAAATTCCCTGACTTTTCCAGGTCACTACTCAGAAATTTCCAGGTACCCCATTTTGTATATATATATCATAATTCCATAGGAAAATAAAGATCATAGTTGCATGAAAATAAAGATACATCAAAATATTTCACTGCATTCTTTTCTTAAATTGCTTCATAAGATAAAATTGATTGTATGGGCGGTAACAGCACTATGGCTTACGCCCGTCCCGATACGGGAAAGACCCTTATCTTGGTCATTTCAAAACTTAGCTGTTGATTAAAATAATAAAAAAGAAGATATAAAAGATGAAGATGTAAAAGGTCTTCACTCTCAACCTACTGGTGTAAATGGCCAGTATAACGAGGATGCCCGTAAATGGGCCCTTGCAAGCTAAAACAAAAATAGACCATAAAACTTAACAGCTAAGGAGCATAATCATATAAAATAAAAGGAAATCATAAAACTCACTGCAAAAACTAGTTAAAATATTACCGTTTAAGTTTATATCTCGGTTTCCCTTTCCTTCCCACGAGATTAAAATCCATATCCATCAGGGGGTCCTCAACCATGTCGGAGGACAAAGATGAACTTGGTTGATGGATAGTATGTGCAGACTCGTCCTGAGCTAATTGTGCAGCCAAAACGTTCGTCAAAGTCTTAATGCTCGTAGCGAGAAGTGAAGTTCGAGCTAATTTGGAGGCTTTATAGGGACTAGAAGTAGGCGTAACCCGTGGAGCTCTAGAACTCTGCACAGGTGGTTTTTGTCCCTGACTCTGTGTCGGCGTATTGCCAGAAGTCTCTGATCCTTTGGGAGGCTTCGGAGGATCTACACGCACATCAGACTCTGTTTGTGTTGAGACATTAACTGTCTGGGTACCAACCAAGACAGTTTTAACTGCTATTTTGGCTACAACATGTGAAAACGCACCAGAGGGAAGGGTGCGCTGAGACTCTCTTAATCGACGTTTAGCATTACCAGCAGATATCTTCTCTAATACCATCAGCTCTCTAATGCGTTTTTCCTCCTTAAAAATAGGACAGTCACGCGACCAGGCCGTGTGATCACCCTTGCAATTAACACACTGAGGTTTCAGTGACTTACAAGGATCCGCACCATGGCTACTGGTTCCGCAAATTGCACATACAGCAGAGGTCACGTTACATGACGTGCTGGTATGTCCATAATGTTGACATTTAAAACAGCGGAGCGGACTTGGTATATAAGGACGGACAGGCAACCGATAGAAAGCTGCCTTCACGTCCTTAGGAAGCTGAGGCATGGCAAATGTCAAAATTAATGATCCTGTCGGTTGTAATTGGCCAATCTTTCTGCTATTGATGCGTTTAACACGCACTACGCCTTGACTGGCGAGTTCTCTTTTAATCTCCTCTTCAGGAACATCTTGAAGATCCCAACAAGTTATTACGCCCTGTGTAAAATTCAGTTGGCGGTGTGGCTCAACTACAACTTCAAGAGTTCCAATTGATGTCATCTTCAGGAGATTATTTGTCTGCTTGTCAGTAGAAGTCTCCACTAATAAGGTGCCATTCCGAAGCTTTTTAACATTATGTAGCTCACCTGCAACATGAGTAAGTTGTCTTTGAAGTAGGAAAGGGGATATCTTCTTCAAACCACCCGGATTGTCTGTTTCGTTCTTTACTTTAATTACAAGATATCGTGTGATAGTTGGTACGATACTTGTCTGTTCCTCTACTTCTAGTTTCTCTTCTTTGTCACTGGTAGATTCA
>JAGDQP010047126.1:0-11607 GCA_022664845.1 Lepisma saccharinum
CAAAACCTCACATCTACATTTTAAAAAATGTTATTTTTAAGACCTTAATTTAAAACTATATAGTGAATCATGCAAAGTAATTTTATCAAGGAAGTACATATTACGATGGGATAAGTGCTTTTTCATTTCTTCAGAAAATCACTTTGTATTATTCGAGGCAGCTCTATATTCAGGTCTTAAAACGAACAAACTTTTTTTTTTAATTGACGTGTGAGGCTTGGCTTGTTAACTCCTCAAATATAGGACATAACGATGTGAGAAACTTAAAAAGAAACAACGTTATTCTCTCCCTATCTCTGAATTGATTTTATTTATGGACTTTAGGTAACTCTGTCTCAGGCTGAGAGAAAGGATGTTGAAATCTACTCGGGCAGAACCTAATTTGCAGGTACTATTTGTACATTTGCCTGGTGATGCTGAGGAAAATCATTGGAAAAACCTGTCAGGATAGGCGGCTGTTATGTCTCTCTCTCTTTCTCTCTCGCTCTGTGTGTGTATATGCATATAAGGGTTCATCTTTAATATTTTTGGTCTTCATGTAACCTGCGCTTGCCACTTGTTCAAAGTATTGAAGGTAGTGGCGACTTGCGATATCAAAAGTAAGATAAGTTCTACGAAAGCACACCGCATCAGGTCCCGTTAATTAACGGATGGGCTGAATTTACAGAGTTGGGGGTTTTCTGCTGAGCTCCTTTCTGGATTAGTATCAAATATGTCCAGACTGCAGTTGCTTACCATTCCCATGATCATACAAACAAGAAATTAAGTAAACATAACAATTAACTGAAGTCTCAACATGTTATAAAACCAATCAAGACAAACAACTTTACGAACGTTTGCGGTTAGTATTGATAACGATATATTAGTGTTTTCTTTATGAAACTCTAATAGTTACACTCCGACGTTACACAGGTCGGAATAGGGGAGGGGAAAGGCAGGGGCCTATGTTGAAGTGCCATCCCAGCATTTGCCTGGTAGGACTGAGGAAAAACCCTGGGAAACCCTCAGTCAGGATGGTCGGCCTCTGATATCGAACCCACGACCTCCCGAAGGCTACGCCAACTCTACCACTGAGCTACGGCGGCTCGGTGGGCATCCTTTTGAGACAAAGTTCTTATGATCTGTAGGTATTAATTTAGAATAAGTATTTTCAAAACAATTGTCCAAATGAATGTCGACTCCAAAAGCTAAGAGATACAAGTGTCATTGACCTAATAAAAAAAGTTCGAGGTAATCTTCTATATAGAACACGAAATATATGAGACATAAACATTGTCATATTTTGTATATGGACTCGTTGAGGTCCAAGGTTTCTTTGTATCATTTGTATCCAGAGACTTATATACTTTTTCATGGTTGGTTCTGTTTATCTTCAAATCAATTAGTTACATTTGTGCGTATATGCGAATGTTTTGTGAGAAAGGTGGAATTTTGTTTCGAGGGAGAAATTTATCCATATTTTACATATTCAAAATTAAAACCGAAATCTGTCATTCTGAAGAAAGGACTTACATTATAAACCAATGGGAACAAGTTAAAAAGTTATGTCAGAACAATCAAAAGATATTTGTGTTATAGTTTCATTTGTCTTTAAGCCTTTGAGTTATTATATTTGTGCACATAACCACGTTTTCTTTTCTTAAAGTTACATTTTTGTTTTAACAATAAATTTATGCTTAGTTGAAGAACTCAAAATCAGATCTCTGAGATCTGTAATTCTGAAAGAAGAACTTAGACGAGGGTTTTTTAGTTATTAGTAAGAAAAATGTTAACTTTTGTTCCAGAAAAATATTCATATTCGATATATTCAAAATTAACCCTCTGACATCTACCATTCCCTAGAAACAACTTTTCGTGGTGAACAGTAGAGAGTCAAAAGAAATTATTATCAATGTCTAATAAATGCTCATATAATAGCTTTATTTATTTGCAAATCAACAAATTTGATTCGTGAGTATATTCAAATGCTGATCTCGTTTAGTTGTCTTTTTTAGCTGTGAACTTCTCTTTTCAGAAAGAATTTCATCCATATTTGACAAATGTAGAGTTAAAACTATCATTCTGAAAAGAGAACATGGCTCGATGAACTAAAGGAAAACACAAGGAAAATATGATGAAAAGAAGTGCCTTAGGATGTTTATTTTATGATTTTCTTCGTCAAGTTACATTTGTACGTTTATCCAAGTGTGCAGAGGTGAACTTTTATTTGCAGAGAAGAAAGTTATCCATATTTAACAATTAAGAAATACACATTTTTAAAAAAAATGTTTCTTAAAATTGAGAAAAAAAAAGTTCTTATCCTTGTGCCCAGAAACAATTTTCTTAGAAAAATGACAATCAGAATTCTCGTTTAACTGAAAACGAGCACATACTTGTTTTCAAAAGAGATTACTGATCTTATTTGCAAACTGGTATGCTCTGATCCTGAACTAAATTAGAACGCTGGTATCTCATTTCTAAGAAAATTGTTTCTCGGTACAACTTTCTTTTATTATTTTAAGAAACCGTTTTTAAGCGTGTACCATTCTGAAAGAAAAGCTTATCATGATGAACTATAGTGAACACAAAGCAAGTACAGTAGGCGCTGTTTAATCCGGCATTATTGGGTTCTGCACATTCTGTAATCCGGCATCGATCGATCCACTCGCGTTCGGAATTTTTCGAGTGGATTCAGCCAGGCGTTTGTTGACGTGATAACAGATATATTTTTAAAAAAAAAATTCTATGTATGTATGTATTTTTCTTTCCATAGAGCAGTTTATTACATGTACAACTTGTTTTAAATATCAATGCACTGTACTGTATTAATTTTTATTTGATATTCCCGTTAAAACTATATTGGCGTTCGATAATCCAGCAAAATCGCTAATCCGGTCCCACATGTGCCGGATTGAAGAACGCCTACTCTATTGTGAGAACAATTACCGTAAAGGATGTCGTTTTATAGTTTTGTTTGTTTGCAAATCATTAAGATATTTGTGCGTACATCCAAGATCTGAGGGATTTATAATGATTTGTTAAAGAGGTAAACTCTAAGAAATTTATTCATATTTGTAAAATTTTAAAAAATAATTAAAATATAAGATGTGTCATTCTGTAGAGAGAATTTACCAAGATAACCAAAAACGAACACAGACAAGTATTATAAGATCAATTGCCGAATGACTATTTGGATTATGGTTTTACTCCCTTTAAAATCCTTCAGTTACATTTGTGCGTATATCCAAGTGCTGAGGGATCTTTAATGAAACTCTAGTCCAGAAAGGAAATGTATCCACGTTTGACAAATTCAAAATTAATACTCTGAGGTAATTCATCCTGAAAGATGAACTTACATAAGGTATATTCAATTATTTGTTATAAGATGTTCTCCGAAAGTCATGTTTGAAACATTCAAAATTAAATCTTGAAATCAGTCATTATGAAGAAAAAAATTATCGTAAGGAACAATAGAGAACACAAAGAAAGTATTATAAGAACTGTTGGAAAAAAATATAGTTTTATTTGTCTTCATACTATTGAGTTAAATATGTGAGGTCATCTAGTTGCTGAGGGCTTCGTTCTAACACTTCGTTAAAACAAAGTTACATTTAAAAAAATGTTGCTAATTCCTTTGCAAATAAACGTTGCGTATGGTAATTGAAAAGTACACAGAGAAATTGGTCGCTGCTATGATGGGACTGAGAGTCCGCAGCAGCCAGTTGGGAGCTCTAATCACTACACTACTTCACCACGGCCATTTTTTTGTGCGCTTCAGCTAATCAGCAACTCACTGCTGGCATTCCACTACATACGAAGTTTTTTAAAGGAACCTTCGTGCAACACTAAAGAATTCGAATTACTTGCTAAAAGATGTGATTTGAAAAAAAAGGAAAACGACAAATTTCGATACAAAAATTGCAGTTATACCAACGATACATGAAGAAACGTCAGGTGGATGTGTTTCTGAGGAACAGAGTGGCCGGAAGAGAAAATCATTTCATTCCCTTCTTGATGATGATGAGGGTTCAGAGAATAGAACTCACAGTTTAAGGACCACTTGTGTCCCCACCGGGAATCGAACCCCGGGACCCTTTGATAACAAGGCAGTGAATGTAACGACTCATCCAGAGGAAACACATACTTTTCTTAGAGACAAATATTTCTTTTCTGTTTTACATATTTTATTATATATTTTACACTAAAATAATTCATATGCCCTTTGGAAAAGAAAAATAAGATTTTTGTGTATTCCTGAAAATGTTTTCAGCACCAAAGTCAATTTGCTAGTTTCTATTTTCTCTCCGAACCAAGAGTTTTTTTTTAATATGCGCCTCTTTTAAGATACACATTTCAACAAGTTATTTAATTCCAAAATGGGGCTAAAATGAAGTGCCTTTACTTGTCATTAAATAAATATATTAATTAGTTATTAAACATCTTAAAGGTCATTCTTCCGAAAGCTACTATTTGATATAACGGAGTACACAACTTTTATTCGGTAACGGAGTACACGTGCAGTTATATCACGACGAATATACATTTTCAAAAATTACACAGAGGATTTAGGGAATTGTAAAATTTTGAGCTGCTTTGTGATTTCTAATAGTACTTATAGTTGCTAAGAGGCCTAATATATTCAAAATTCGCTTACATAACTAAATGATACTTCTTGTTTTTAATAGACTAAGCTTTCTAGAGTGGTGCATGTTTCTTTTGATTATGTTTATATGAGAATTGCCCTGATGGAAAAAAACGAACGTGCATAAGATTTTAATGTCCTAATATAATCAGTCATGGGCGCCACTTTCCTTCAGGAACAATAAACAGTTGAAATGTGTATGAAGGAAGGGGTTTCTTGCAATTTCATTACTTTTTAAAGCTTCATGGACATGGTGACAATTATTGTTGTAATGTGTTGATGGCACGATATTTATCATTAAACAAATCCTCGCGTAATTTAGTAGTATCTATATATTCACAAATGATTGAAAAACTTGATTACAGAGACACTTCGGATTAGTGAATGGGTCAAACGAAAGTCTTCATCCAATTGATTTTGGTGCAAATTTATTCAACTGGAAAATGCAACCAGTTTTAGTGTTTTGTGTAGTATGACACCAAAATTACGAGTATCTGACTCGTAGAACGAAACTGACTGAGAACATCTGTGACTTTGTATAATCTTGTAAAGTTTGACTTAACATTGTATTGAACGAACTGGATTTTTTATAATATGTAGGCAACTTTGACTCAGGCCACTTCTAATTTGACAGCTGATAACTTAAGTTATGGTGGAAAGTATACTGTACGTAATAGCCAAGATTTGCTTTCTGAGTGCAAACAAGTTGTAATTGAAGGGTTAGAATTCAGATCCTCCATTTTCAGTCAGAAATATAAAATACATTGTTTCAGAACTTGGAAGGAAACCAAGTATCTATTTTCTGTATCTTAAAACGCATTACTTGGCTTTTAACCAGGAATGTAAACGAACGAGTATTTTGAACGTTTCGGAGTCGAATTTCGTTCAATCTTCAAGGAAATAGAGATAATTTAAACATGAGGACGAAGTCGTTTCTAGCTGTATCTGTAATGTCTAGTGATAACAGGCATGTTTAAATCCGTTATTTAATAACGTTTACAGTCGTATATAGCGATAGTGTAATGATGAAAGCCGTGTGTATTGTTTACAGCTGTGTGTAGCTTATGTGTCGTGTATAGCGATAGCGTGCTTGTTTAATTATCCAAAAATATATTTTGTGTCTATCATATCTCTTTAGATCTTTAAACAAGCACGCTATCGGTAATCACTACACAGACATGTGCACACGGCTGTACACAATAAACACGACTATCATCATACGCGCTATCGCTATACACGGCTTTAAACGCAATGCACGGCCTTAATCACGCCTGTTATCACTAGACGTTACAGGTACACCTAGAAACAATTTCCTCCCCGACTTGAATCACATTAATGTTTCTAAGGACGCAGTCACATTAATCTCCGAAACGATGAAAACACTCGTTCTTTCACAACAGTGGTTAAAGGTCAAGTACGTGTTAAGAGTACTGAACTACAAACGGCGGTAATTTTTACGTTTACATTGAAGTTCTCGTACAGGTACTGACAGTGCCTGTAAAATAAAGCTACCTAGTTCTTGCAATCCTCACTTCAAATTATTTTTTCCGCATTTAGTTTACTGGAGGTAGCTCTAGTTCTGTGTGGTAGTTCTGTAGTATTCTACTAGCTAGAGGTAGTTCTGTATGCTAAATGGCACCAAAACTCTAAGGAAAACATATCAATTCTTAGTCACAACTTCGTTTCCCTTTTACTAGAATCATGCACAGTAAAATTTGGTGACATTCTGAACATTTCTCATATGTAAATGTAATATTTTAGATTTATGTTTACTTTATAATACACATTTCTGAATAGTAGATATTAGTTACATAACAATACTATGAGGAGGCTTCATTGTACATTTCAATATGCATTAATATTATATAAGCGACTTCTTATTAGTAGCATATCTATATACATGAATGTGTGTGAATTGAAGGATTCGAATGATGTATTTAACCATCACAAAGTGAAATCGTATCACGAAATTTACACTGTTCATATGAACTGGCAGTGGATGCACTTGTGTGTTCACTTTCAAATTTAAAACATTCAAATTTGTCTTGTTGATACTAGTTAGAGTGATCTTCAAATATTTGCCAGAGACAATGTTTAATTTTCTGCAGAAACTATTCCTCAATGTACAAAATACATTCTGATCGACTTTGATACCCAATACTATGCCATCTTTTATCATCAGAACACTTAAACGGGAAAGTAATTTACAGAATTTAAAAAAAAAAAAAAAAATTGGCGAAACCACAAAGATGAATTAATGTAAATGTAAATTAGACAATTAAAGTTAATGTTTTAATGTACTAGCTTATTCGGTTCATTCCTAAATTAATTTTATGTCTTCATTCGTGTAGTCTGTCTTTTAGCCTGGTTAGTTTTGAAGAAATCAGTTTCCTTTTCATGTGCACATAACAGAAAGAACTTCTTATTATATTATTATTGTTATAAGTAGTAGTACGTTTGAGTATTTGTTTAGTACTGACAGGAGTTCAATATAGGATTGTATTTGAAAATTGTAATCGGTACTTACATTGCAGTAGCGCATTTCTATATAAACTTATGAGTTTGAATACTGAAAATTTTGGGTACTTTATAACACCCAAAATAATATTCTCTTCTGCCAATACACGCTTCTCCTTTAACAAACTATTAGCTAAAACAGTATTAACATAGTAAAAACAAAGTAAAGATGGTTAGTTATAAAACAATACATAATCGCGAAAGTGGTCAAATGACACAAATGGAAGTTTTACCAAATATATTCTTGGAACCAGAACCATTCTAGTATTTGCGGCAAAAGAAAATATGCATTTTCTCTATTTTCTAACAGAGTGAACTAATTGAGACAATTTCAAGTACTGTTTTAGCAGAGTTACCATACAATCAAGACAAACAGATATTAGAAGACATCATACAACTACAGAGCATTCTTAGCATCGAACGTTGGTACTTACATGAGGAAAAAATACATTTATTGTCCTTACAATAATTCGTTACCGTTACTACAATAATTTATAGAACTTTTTACTGTTTTTAATCTTAAATTTACTTTCAGTGCCTTAATGATTTAACACTATTACATACTTCATTGCATAGAACAATTAGAGTTTCGAATCAAAATTAAAAATCAGAAAAGGGTTTCTTAATTCCAAAGAACAATTCCTAGATAATGCTAAGTGTGAGGAAATACATGACAAAATAATTAAGTGCCATATTAGTATTAACAATACTGGTATGCAATTAACCACATTTCGGTGAAATTAGTTTTCCAAATAAATATAAAACCTAAAAGGAAGACAAATATACACAAACCAAACATAAGAAAACGTACTAAAGCGTTGAAAATACTCTATCCGTTGCACACAGTAATTGGTATTACAGTTTGTATAATTAAGTTACATATTATTTTTTTTAGTAAGTGAAGAAAGAAGTATAGATGAAACTATCTGTAAATAAATGCATCAATATAACTCAATAGTGGCGCACTATGAAGAAAAGACACATCTCCAAAATTTTGGAGAGACTTATTAAACGGGTATAATGATATAAAAACCTAATCAATATCTAAATTCTATTTTACACTTGTAAGTGACCCTTTCAAGATAACAATTTATTTCGTAAAATCTGTTGAAATGTATCTTATAAATATTTTATCTGTTTCTACGCACTGTAACTGAAGTAGGTTCGTAACATTAGATATGAAATGGTTGTTGAAGAAACAAAAATGATTTTCAACAATTAATCTTTGAATCTATATTCGCACATCAGTGTCAGATTGTAAAAGCTCATGATGAAAAGTAAATGAAATGTAGTAAATATATTAGTTTATTGTTCAAAAGCTTTAATATCACTAAGTAATTTACGAATTAACCTTCAAAAAAAAAAAAAAACAACAGATCTAAGATGTCTGTAATAATGAAAGTGATTTTAACCGCGCTCTATAAAAGAACATTTCCAGTTAGTTAATTCACAAGAATTAGACTAGAATAAAATTCAAAAGATGACTATTGTTGAAACAAGGTCCTCAATATTAAACGAGAATATAAAAATGCTGGTAATATGCCATTTCTCAATACTTGAAAGGCAAAAAAAAAAAAAATCTTACATCCTTCGATTAACGCTCCATAAATTACACATTGCTTGAGCATTTCTCATGACCGCTGTATATTCCGTAAAATTCACTTCAAAATACCCCCATATATATTCAACTTTCTCCACCAATTCAATTATTATTACTTAGAAAAATTGCTTTCTTTTAAATATATTTCTTTGGTAAACAATAAAATATATGTTATATTTCCTTACAATAACATGGACTGGATCAAAAACTATACAAAATAAACATGAATCTCAGAGAGGAAGATATAATGCAAGCTTGTAACCATCTTTCCAAAACTACAATCTGCAACAGATCTGAACAAGGACATTCATCAAAAATAGTTCTTGTATGATTCAACAAGAAACATATACATATGTATATATTTATATATATTAATATATATCTACACAAAACTACAGGTATTATCCAAATTGTTTCCTTGTATATGCGTTTAAATGTATTTTTTTACAAATAAATTTTGTCTACCCACAGGTTGACATATAAGACAGTATTCTAAAATAAAAACCCTTGCTTACATCCAATAACAACGTCATTATTAATATTTCATTTTCTTTATCCTTATCAACAAGTTATCTTAAAAACTCACATCACATCTCACGTTGTGAACTTGAACACTCGTATTTGCTTTCCGTATTTATGTTTTGTTTAAAATGGTAAAGAAAATGTATCATGAATAAAGAAAAGTCTTTCTTTTCATGTTATTTCGGAGGTCATTCAAACTCACTTAGGATTATAGAGGCTACCATAGTAAACTCTATGTACACCTATTTATTCACTGTCTCTAGAACTCATAATATGAATTATTACACAATCTTTGACCAAATAGCAACAGCTGTACAGTTACTACTAACAATTGTTTTGATACCGTTAACACACTAACTATGTATTTGTTTACTTAAGATGTACTGTTGATTTTCAATAAATTCTGGGAGTTTCAGAACTTGTCTGTTCATAACTACATTGTTTAATAAGTACTTAAGGTTCTATAGAGCACTGATTCACTCACTCTATTAGGAGAATAACTCCAAGAAAAAAAACATACCTCACTTCTGAAGTGCACTTCTAGTAACACTAAAACCGGTAATGACGAATCAACTTCCAGAAAAGCACACTTTAGTTAGGCTGATTATTTAATGGTAAATATCTATCTATTCAAGTTTGGGAAGAAAAACAAACAAACTCACATGTTAGAAAAATCACTACTCCATTTTTCTTTCTCGTAGAAAATTAAATAGTCTTTAAGGTTGAGACCATTTGCACTCTATGACTCACACATTATTGCTTCCTATGTACAGATTGAGAAAAAATGTGTGTATTTACCATTCAATATGTTCACAAATAATCACCACAACTGAAAACAATTTTTCTTTAAATACTGCAATTAAGAATTAACTACTGGTGTTCACCATCCAGGGCTTCTAAATAACGATCTTCAATAACTAGTGGAACAAGCCGATGTCTGAAATAAGAAAAATGAATTGATGAAAAACAGTTCCTATTAACGGCCCCTTAAACAGTTCCCTTTCGTACTAACTAAATTAGAAACAACGCACGTGCCTCCTCCTGTTGTAAATAAGATTTAGAATAATACTGGATATTTACGTATTCTGTAAATGTTCTTAAATATACATAGAAACTGCAGTCAATCAATGAGTGATAAACACTGAAGGTTTCGAATTCTCTACTAGTTTTGATCATTCATAACAGTTTTCCCAAAGTAACAGAAACATACCTAGAGGTACGTAGTTCTTTAACATAGTGTCTATCTAATAAATATTTCACTTCAATTTCCTACGAACACTTCAATATCGTACCACGCCAATGTCGATCGATGTTTATTAGAACGGCTAACTATGATCGATATCCGTGTTATTTTGCCTGATATCCTTGGGTTGCCTTGGATCATTCACAATAATCTATCATCTTCATACTTTAACTTATTATCATCAACTTGAAGATGATACGTTATTGTGAGTGATCCAAGACAGCACAATGATATCGGGCAAAATAACACGGATATCGACCATAGTTAGCCGTTCTAATGAACATCGATCGACATTGGCATCGTACGACATTTCGACATTGAATGCCATTCTTGGAACTTCAGAAACGTGTTGTACTTCAACCAGAAAACGTGAAAAATGTTAAGTTTAGAGAAGAAAAAAAAACAGGCTGATATGAGTCAAAATTCACAATAGAGAAGGGAATATACAATAGAGTGGAATATGTCCTTCCACTCAGATGATCTATGATTTAACTCGAAGAACGATGAAAAAACGCAAGAGAAACCATGAACATCACATTATTCCAATCGGATTGTATAAAAGACAGGGAGTAACTACTGTTATTGTCATCTTAAACACTCTTTTGATGCCGGTGCAAATGAACAATTCTCTGGCAGAAAAATTGAATAAGTTTTTATGGGGGGAAAGGCTTAGTTGAGTGAGCCTCCCTGCGTTTCCCCTACTTTGACTCACATCAGCCCCTGATTTAGCTACCAAATTGACAATTTTAGCGCCAAAACACAATGAAAATCACGTAATTTGAAATGCATTGTGTAGTATAGAAAGAAGGACTAACTATTATTGCGACTTAAACATGGGTTTCGTGCACCGTGCACGTGCGGCCGTGGTTCAGTGGTAGAGCATTAGCATTCAGGAGGTCGTGGGTTCAATCCCAGCGGCTAACCATCCTGACTGAAGATTTTCCATATTTTTCGTCTATCACACCAGGAAAATGCCGGGACGGTCAACGGGCGGACGTGAGGCTTAGTGTTGTTTCCGTCCATACAATTAATTTTATCTTATCCTACTTATCGAATCAGCAATGAATGTACCATACAGGCACACACACACACACACACACACAC
>JAGDQP010047127.1:0-15113 GCA_022664845.1 Lepisma saccharinum
TATATGCCGAAGTCACATTTAAAGTATTTCAAATTGCAAAAATCCATTTTCGTAGATGCACGTAAGGCTTCAATCTAATTTTGTCTTTAAAAAATCAACTCTTAAAGATATACAGACTACGTCTGGAATTCTGTGTGTATGTAGCCTAACATAAACAATACAATAAAATACATCTCCAGAAAGGATGGCAACGAAATATATGAAGAAGAAACAAGATGCTTCAGAAATAACTTTTATCGTAAGTCAACATCTCCGAAGACAAACACACACAATCTTTGAACTTATACTCCTCCCCTTGAAAAATCTAAAAAAAAAAACGGTTTGTAGAACCACAACATGTAGCGTTGAGGAATGAATTCTTTATGTGAATTTCAGTAATTAAAAATGCATTTGAAAACGTTCTTAACCTTCTGACAAATTTGAGAGTTCAAACATTTATTTTTTCTTTACCACTTTGAATAGTTTGATGGTTTTTCAAATAGTGCAACATATCAAAATACATTGGGACTTCTGGATCCGCGCGAGCAAGGTCTCCACACACAAGTTGAGCAGTCGGAGTAGTAAGATGACGTCACCAGCGTTGGAAGATTACGCGCCACGGCCTGTGTTTTTCGTGGGCCACGTTACGTTTTCAGTGTTCGACTTGGAAAGGGGGCGAGATATAGGAAATCGAGGTATTTCAAGCGCCATTTTCTCAAAAAAGCATGCTTCAAAAAATTAGAAATTTGGTAGACTGGTAGATATTTGTAACAATCTCTGTAAGTTTCATTATCGACCCGTAACTAGTACAGTTCCTGCGGTGGTTCGAGTTTAGCACCCCTGCCGAAAAAATTGCGTTTCTAAACACACACACACAAGAAAAAAATTCAAAAATTGCAATTTTCGTGAAAAACGCCATTTTGAAACATGGGTTCTCGTTTGGCATGACTTCATATTTAGGCAATTCTGACGTAATTTCATTAAGAAACAACTATATTACAATACGAAAGCAAGCTCACGCTCTTACCTTTTACCTTGTGCCTGATATTTGTCCTGAAAAATGGCTGAAACCACAAAATTACGAACAATTCGAAATTTAGGGTAAAACTTGGTAATTCTGCAACTTCTTTGGAATTTTTTTTTAGGACGAAACAAAAGCTGGGATGGTACTTATATTTAGTTCAGCTACAGAAAATAATTTGAACAAAATCCGAGACTATGAGAGTACAATCACGGCATAGAATGAGATGGAACTAGCAATTTCACTAATACATACAGGTTGTTTTAAGTGCCTGCTTTGAAACCAATGAAAACTTGGATAAACCTGTGCATTGAGCAGAAACTGCTGAAAACAAAATTCTGTGCGTGACAATTTTCAGAAACGTTGGGTACTATCGTTATGTGTGTGAAAATGAGACGACTAATTACAGAAACTTAACAAAGTAAGCTTCAAGCGATGTTTTTTATTTTTTATTCATGAAAATATTTCTGATGTTCACTCAATCCTCGTTCAATGTAATTATTCCGCTCATAATACAATTAATTTTAAGTTTCTTTAATAATTCTAATTCACTGAAAGTAAGTCCTCTGTCCGGAGAAATGAAATGGTCTTAAGCCTTTTACTATCTCGGTATGTGTGTGGTATCATTCAGCAAGAAATAAAGCTTGACTGAGAAATACTAATAAAGCTTCCCTGAACATAAAGATATCTGACCTTCAGAGGGATACAGAAAACGCATATATTTGTCTCTGTATTACTCTTGGTACGTGGTGCAAAAAAGATAGGTTTTAGAAGAAGTTTTTACACTTTAAGTGACAAGCTATAATTCATAATCTTTGATTACAAAGATGAATGTTCTGGTAAACTTTCACTGTAACATTTTATACCAAGCCATCCATATCCATATTTCCCTTTTTGCGTTGCTTTGACCTTTCTGAAAGAAGCAATTGGAACAAGTTATTTATGATATCTGCTGCCTTACGTGCACGGAGAGGGAGATTATAATTTTTTATTCCTTTCTAAACTTTCTTAAGAAGAAAGGGCGTTAGCGATAGATAAATCAATGAACTGTTTTTTGTGTAATTAAATATCTTGAGTTGGAATACTCATAAAGAATTACTACTACTTCTGGTATTTTAAAGTCAAGCGATTGTCTTCCTTTAAGAAATACAAAAATAATAATACCCTGTAGTGAGGCGCTGGATGAATGAGTTTGATATTCCTGTGCAAAAGAAACACAGGTGGAAGTTGTATGTCGTCACTGAATTTGCAATTCCTACTTTGTGCTCAAAAGTCCGAAATTGAGTTTTTGGTGGCATTCGAAGGAGAACCCCCACTTCTCTTCAAATCACAGCTATGTGTAAAGTATTTCATCTGCTATCTGCTATGTGCTTGGTTTCGTAATTCCTGTTATGTAAAAAATAAGACTTTCAACATTTTTTCCTGGTAAACTTGAATTGACTATACCTGCTAATAGATATATTCCCATACTCACTCAGTGCAGTTAACACCCATTATTGTCGAAGTATGTAAAAATAACAGGTAAGTTTTAAAACACATTTAAATGCTCTCCTGAAAAAATTGTTAAAATGCACATAGCAGATATTGCAAATTCAACGACGATGTGCAGTTTCCGAATTCTCATAATGCGTGAAAGTGGTTCCGGAGAGTCTTCTTGGAACATCTCAGATAAACTGGAAAGTATCTGTCTGACCGGTGATCTATATTAAAAATGCAAGTTTTGATATTTCTTTATTAATAATCTGTTTCACGGAAGTGTCAATCAACAGGAAGACTTGAAATGAGCATTTCATCCGCACGCTATCCTGTCTCCACTGGAGTTTTAAATAAAAATACTGTTCCGTTAATGTTTTTGTTTTGATTTGGGGGCTGAGATGGTTCGCTAAAACTAGTATTGTAGATTCGATCACAAGTAATTCATTACTGTTCAATGTGTTAGGGTTTTGGATTTAATTTGTAAGGCCTTTAGGCAATGGCAGAATCCCGAGGAAACCTACTGCATATGATGTTTGTCCACCACTAAACCCACATGGGACGAGTAGGGATCGAACTGACGACCCCAAGCACCAGATGCAAGCGCTCTACCATTGCTTTCACGGACCCTTTTAGGTTTTTGGTATTATTGTGGTACAGGTTAGATGTTGGTTGAAAGCCTCACAACCACGTCAAGGTCTCTTACCTTCTGTGAGGGCCTCTAGTGTTTTAGAAGTTGGTAGACGCAAGATCGATTGTACCGTACGATTTTACGCCGGAGAACAAACTCACACAGCATTTGGTCCACTGTGTGTACGCGGCTGGTGTTCTCGAATGTCTGGGTCTGTGTTTTCTCGTTCCTGTGGAAGTTAACAGATGCTTCACTAAACCTGACTTGACAAACCCTTGCTACTTCTGGGACCATTATAGAGAGAAGCTTGTCGGGTATACTTTAGCAAATCATTTGTTAAAATTCCGGGATACTGAGAAGTTGTGTTGCCGACAAAAGGCTCTCCAAAACTGATCTGGCAAATGCCTTACTATTTCTGAAGCCATGATAGTGAGATCCTTGCCGGGTACTCTTCAGCAAGCCGTTTGCTTATTTACTTTTGTCGCACGCACAAGAATTGTGTGTGTATGGGAGTGTACATATTTTTAGAATATTGAAAAATGTAGTCATAGATTCATTGATAATAAATGAGTATTGTTAATAAAATATGGTATCTGTTGTATTTTGTTGCGCGGTTAGCACATTGACACTTGACGATTGTTAGCTCTGCTAATTGTACAATACAACAATGCAACAATACAACAATTCTTTACATTTCGAGCACTACTTGCACTAGGCTCTGCTGCAGTTGTTATCTTAATTCAATTTAAACTAACGTAAGCTTTCCTAATAGAAATTGCACCACTTTATCAGGTATTAGTATGGTTTTGCATGTGTTTGTGTACACGTTTATGACATTCAAATTTACCGGGTACAGATACGACCTGCGTAAGTCCTGTTATATTGCTTTGGTGTGATGATCTCCCGAAGACTGTGAAGTACGTTAATCACCCCACTAGAACGTTCACAGAATTGAATACTAAAAAAGCTCCGATTCAGCAACTTAGGCAAAAACATATTTCCAAGTATAAACAAATGGTTAATGCTCCCAAGTCTAACGATCTGTCTTAGATGTTTACGATAATTAACTATCTTACTACTAGATGGATGAATTAATCAATCAAATACGTCTATGTAATTGGCTTCCCACCACACGATTTGTACCGTGCTATGTTTCGACGGTATTATTGAAATTATCAACTGTATGAGCCTAATGTTTAATATACTGCACACATGGAAGTAAAAACTAAATCAAGTCGGTGGAAATACTTCTTCTCTTTTATGTTATTACTAATTTGCTCTTTAGAAGTATGTTGTTCATTAACGAGTATCAAATAAAATGCATGCTGAGTGAATATAAGTGAAACATGAAAAATCTATTTCTTAAAATGTTTACGGCCAGAAGGGAGATACAGGGAACAAGAAAGGTTTGAGTTAAGAAGTTATTAAACAATTTCTTCCTTCGAATGCTTGAAATGTAAGATAAAATATTTACGAAATTGTCATTTTATGCCTTTGCTTCTTCGTATATAAAAGCGCAACTCTTATGCGGACAAGGCACTTTAACTCCTTTAAGGTTCCTCCCTTTCATCTGCAGCTTACATATTATACGTCTGTTTGTTTTATTATAAAGTGTTGTTGACTACGAAACTCCTACTGATCGGACAGTATGGTCAACGAGCTGTAGAAACTGCGTTCGAGATATTCACTCAGCTTCATGGGAAATCCTCCCAACGCTTCCGAATTCAGTGGATAAAAGGACAAACAATTTCGACGATCATATAGTAACTAACAATAATGCACTGATTATTCGAAATATGTTACCAGTTCTTATTGCTTACTCTCAGTACCTGATAGAATTGAAAACTACTTTCAGGAAAGAACAACAGCGGTAAGGTAAACTTGCAAAACCTTTCTGTTTGTTATCAAAACTATCCCGCTCCAAGGTCATGAATGGATAAATAGATGAAGAATAGGAAGCAAGTGTGAAATTAAGAGCAAACTTTCTAAGGTATCGTCATAATTCAATTGAAGACCTGAACTGAAAAACATCCTAAGTCCACCTGAGTATATTCTTCACGAAGAAGGAAAAACAATCCAAGGTCTTCGTATGTTATCCTATTCAGCGGAAATTATTTTGTATTAAAAGAAAAGGATATATGTGGTGGTATTAGGATGTAATATTTATGCAAGTGGAACATAGATACCGGCGTACAGAAAAAAATGCAAATACGCAAAAAGTGAACTTATGATGTTTTTTTTTCAATTCAGGTCTTTAATTGTAAAATAATGTATGCTCAACATATTTGTTTAAAGGGTAAATAAAGCAAGCGGGTCAGTTTTCTCCAATTGTAGACTTAATACGTGATGTTAGCAAAAAATATATTGAGTTTAATGTAAAAACGTCTTTTACCTCTGACGATACAAGTGGAATCCGTTTCAGGTACAATGTTGTTATGTTATTGCAAGACAGAGAACTATATCCTAATTCTATTGTTGGCCAAAGTATAGATGGCGCAAGAAACATGCGAGGGAGACTTTAAGACGGGAAGGGACACAACTTTCATTATCTATGGTGTATGTCTCACAAATTCGTGTTTGTTGTAGAAAAAACACTTTCTAAATTCAGCATTCTTAATACTTTATTATTATTATTATTGGACGATTTTTCTAGGAAATAACTGTAATTATTTCTAGGAAATAAAGATTATTGAAAAAATCTTATTTCACAAAATCCAAGAAAAAGACAAATTTGTATGTACAAGATAGTCAAGCAAAGGGCAACGATATTATTTATTTTTTAAAAAATATATAAACTTTTAGTACCGTAAGAATGTGCAAAAGTATTGATCACTATGACAGTAGGATTGAAGAAAAGATGGCTCACTATTGATACTTATTTCACATTATGACATGTCTTTTATTCAAGCTACCCTCGCCTGCTTCCAAATGCTTACAAGGTACTGTGACTATGGTGTTACTGTAACAACAGTAATTTCTGCAAACTAAAAGGAAGATACAGAAGCAGAGAACAGATGATTATTGGAATTTGTTGATTTGCGTTTATTAAATATTTCAAATAAAGAACATGATTTGTATTTTCTGAAGACAAGTATGGAACGTCGTAAAAGGATTTGCGATGAGGTGGGAGTAAACGATCTAATAAGAGATCTTTGTCGGCTACTAATAATAGGTTTTACAAGTGCATTGACAGTGGTATCATCTCAACTTGATGGCGGACTTTCGGAGTAGTCGTCAGCCACATTTACACAGATGATGATCTGTTCTGTTAGTGTTTTAGAAATTTCACAAGAACAAGTAAATGCTGTTGATATAACTGAACTTTGTAAATTTTACAACCTTGATCCTAGTGTTGCAGAAGAATTTGAAGTTTTCCGTACAATCTATTTGCCTCTGACGAAAGATATCAATAAAGGATGACATAAGAACAAGCAGTATAAGGAAGTTCGAATTGTAACTATCTAGGACGAGAATGAAAGTGATTCAGAATGTACTGACGACGAGAAGTTCGCGGACACTGAAGAACTAAAAGAAGGTGTTTTTTTTAACTGAGTGGGTTTGTTCGTTCTCCAATTCCCAAACTTAAATATTTTGTACCAGATTTTAATTACTTTTGCAATGGCTAATTGTCAGAAGAACGTACAATGAGCTCCATGAATACAATGAAAAATATACTGTGCTCTTCCACGACAAGTAATTACTCTGCTGTAAAAAAGAATTCGAAAGATATCCAGCGAAAAAATATTCACCAAACCTGCTAAAAAAATATCCCAACGACAAAAACTATTTCAATGCTCGTAACTGATTGCTTGGGTGTACAATGTAACAGCCTAGTTGCTGTTTCATTTTTATTTTATTTTCTCCCCTTTTATTTTCTTAGTCTCCGTTTTGTTTCCTTTCTGTGTGTTCTCCTTGGCTCATTCTCTTTGGTTGGTTTTAGACTATTTGAACGTGTTTCGTTTTATTTTTGCTTTGGATTTTTATCGTTATCCATCCAGGCTTTCGTTAGTCACGCAGCAATGACTTGGATCTAACGATTGTTTTTGATTGGACCCTAGTCAATGCTTCGTGACTTGTCTTTTGCTGATTGGTGTGAATCAGCCTTCTTCTCCGTTTGCTGGGAGAACTGCTATCCCACGCCATGTTAGTTCAATTCCAATTTTTATGGCGAGAAGAATGGAGGTATGGGCTTTCCGTCATCTGTACTTCCTAAGCCCTATCTACATGTGGTAATTATAAACGCCAAATTTTGTAAATATTCTGATAATATTTCGACTGATTTCGTCCGTTCCGGAAAATTATATTAAATCTTAGTAAAAAGAATTAAAACCGATATAAGTGCTACCAGGATTTTTCAGCGACATTATTTCGAAATTTTCACTCATTAAAATTTATTATTTTATTTTGAGATTATTTGTCAAAATGTACATTATGTTCTAAATTTCAGTATGGGACCGCTATTAACTGAATTCTTACATTACAAGTATCGGATCGTTAGATTTCAATAGTCATATGCCTGTTTTTCTTCTCCAGTTTCCAAATCCATTCGAAATTCCCGGTTAGCATTGTTTGACAGCTACCGCATATTTTCATTACTTTATCAAATTAGCAACATGTCTGTTCGACTAATTTTGCGTACCGTTTTGATGTTAATAGTAAATTTAATATTATTCAACATGGTTCGATAATCTTGGTTTCAACTCCAGCCACTATTCTCCTATAAAAAATCATATTTTATAATATTATTTTGCATTTTCAAGATTTATTCAGAACGTCGTTTGTATAATGCAGTGATCATCTGTAATGACGTCACGCAATTAATAGAGTTAAAGTGATTCTTTCTATACGAACTGTTTTGGACAAAAACTTCTTTCGTGTAAGTAATGCTGTGATAAAACTTTTCTAAATTAAATAACAATGTTTTGGAAATAATTTGTGAAAATATCAACAAAATTTATTAATTATTATAGAAATTATGGACATTTATGTGTGACTACGTAACTTTCAGTTCTGCTTAATTAATACAATGTACTGTTTGTTCCTTCAACTCAACAGTAATTCTGTTCAGATTCTTATGAAACTATCATATCCGAAACCATGCATTATGTAAGTTCAGAGTAATAAATTGAAATTCTGAAATTTTTATATTTCTTCGAAAAATCTTGTGTTTATGTTCAGTGAACGTAGTATAGAAACCTTTCAGTTAACCACGTACGATTTAAGGCATTAGTTGATAATCCTCATACAGTGTATAGTAATATTTATAATGTGCAGTGAGTTATTTAATGTTTGATTTGATATTCATTGGAAATTAACTACTAATCGTTACGTGAAGTTGACAGCAATTGATACTAAATTATTTCTGAGTTTCGGTAAACCTATCGTTTTGAGTGATACGTTTTAATTAGATTAGGTCGGTTCATAAATCCGTAGGCCAGTGGTAGGATTCTTTCGCCAGCTGAGAAGTGATAACTTGGGAAAGTAACTATATATAATGAATTTCTGGTTATTTCTGCGTTGACATATGAAGTGACTCTAGCATGTGATTTGTGTGAATAAATATTATTTGCATTTGTGCGTTATGACACTACGTTTGGATTGAGTTGCGACCGTCATTCGTTTGTGTTCGTTCGTCTTTATTTCAGGAATTGCGATTCCAGACTACATGTTTGGGCCCTACTAAGGTAAAGGTAAGACATGGTCTTTTGCCACCCTGTAGACTTCGAAGTGAGTAAAGACAGTATGAGTCACATATGAGTCGTTATGCGTATTATCGTTTGAGATTATTTCCCAAGTAAAGATTTGCGTTTTCTTTCTTAATCTGTTGCTAATCTGAACCAGCTGGTAATTCAGAGTATGAACTGACGATCTAATTAAAAGATTGGAGGTGCCGCCTTACCGGTATTTCCTCCCTCGATCTAATTTTTTTTTTCACAGCGATCACAAGGATCTGGAATCCTCTTTCCCAGATATACTTAAATCTGGAAGGCATTTCTGCGCCGCTCGTCTGGGGTGTATAAAATGTTTAGAGCTAGAGGTTAGGTTAGATGCGTTGCGTGGGTACTCTAGGCTCCTGGCGACCCTATTTGTCTGTGTGATCCTCTTTCGTTATCATGGGTTGGGGGCGTTTCAGTTTTTGGCGACTCCAGCCAGGGTTTCCAAAAACTGTGCGTTTCAATACCAATAGTTCCTTCTTCCAATTTTAATGTGTACATATATATGAAAATGAAATATATCCATATTACGTGGATATTATCGAATGTGTTTGATATAGAATAAAATTTATTTTCAAATGAAGTATAAACTGTACGGTTGGAAATATTCGGTCATATTTGTTACAAAAAATGAAATAGAAACAGTTGGTTTAAAGTTTATAGCAGTATATTTGTTTCAAGATGAATGAGTCTAAGAAATTAGGCTGCGTCATAGCCATTTGAGGAGAAGGGCACCATTGTCGAGGGACAACATAGTTTAACAGTAGTTATCGATAAAACTAATGTTCGATACAAATATAGGATATAAAACTTACACAAATCAAATATTGTATAATAAATGAAAGTTTGAAGCGCTTTAGAGAATACAGACCGTTATGTCATTGATTTTATTCTCTATCAGTCGGAGCAGAGATGAGATTGTATTCTTAAATATAGATTTTCTGCGCAAACAATGTCTCATTTACACTGATCGGAAATCGAACCCAGTCGAGTGCCTTATTAGTAAGTAACCAACGTTGCGACGAACCTGCGCACATATAGAATATATCTCGGGTCGTAGCGCAACAAGATAGGAATTGTTGATGTCTTAAAAGCCGAGGCATCTTGAAACTTTTCTCTTAACTTAGTTTTTTTTCTCTGATGGCTTGATTATACAGCACTCTGGGGGCAACCGGATACCAAAGTTTGACTTTTAGTCAGTGAAGTGGCCAAATCTTTCGTGTAATTGTCATGTAACTTGTGGGTTCCTGTGTACGGGAAAACGAAATGAAGCCTCAACTAGTTTAATTTATTCTTCTTTTTAATTTCTCTCTCTCTCTCTCTCTCTCTATCTATCTATCTATCTATCTATCTCATACTTCATGCTGACCTACGTTTGGAATCCATTGCAGAGATTCCTGACCAGCACTGGAAAAATACACAACTTCGAATTTTTCCTTAGACATTTCTTCGAATCTGCGAGACATTCTTAGTAAGGTTCTCTCCATGATTTCCATTAGTTTTATCAGACATACGCTGGAATAGTACCTAGATTAATATCCTATCCCTTTCTCCATAGGGTGCTTCGTAACAACAGCATGGAAGTATTCTCAGCGTGCTCTAGGAATATTCTCTATTATTCCCAGCATATGTTGGGAATATTCATCTCCTCACTGCGAATATGTTAGGCATATCCTTTCTGGAACTGACGTTCCATATTCATTTCTCAGTGAGTTTGATATTCTTTTTCCTGGAATTTAGAAATTACATGACACTCATGAAATCTGTGTCAATAACTGGTTTGCGAATTAACGTGCGCAAGGAAATACAGCTAACGCAATATATTCTGGATTTCCAAAATGTTCTCAATACGTTGATAATAAACCATGATGATTCAATTTTTGAACCTTTCACATTGCATACTCAATGCGTATTCTAGGAATATCTTCATTATACAAGGTATTGTTCTATCCATGTGGAGAACGTGGAAAGACAGTGGCGATCACAGTGAGAGCTTCGGCTCTCCTCTCCCAACCCGTCTGGTCAGCGTGGGAGCAGTAGACCAACTCCTTCCTTCGGGGAGAGGCCTCATCCAATAGTGGATTGAATATGGTTGTGATTTATTTATATATATTGTGATTTATGATAATTATGTAATCAGAAGAAATCAGTTATTGAATCCAAACAGGCTCAACACCTGTACGACTATTTAATTACGTTACATCTGCTTACATTCTTTCGTGTGTGAGTGTGTGTGTGTTGCTGTGTGTATGTGTCTGTGTGTACATTCATACAACAGAAGCCCATTCGAGAGCGTTGTCCTTCCACACCAGGTCGCCACAAATATAACTCATATCCTTGCTACAAGAAGCTTGTTTTCTTCTTTACCAAGATCTACACAACACTACGTAACTGAATGTTAGACAAACACGACACACCCAATTAGTGGGTGAATGTTAGTTATATAATATATGTTGTCTTATTTATGCAAATGAGACTACGACAAGTACGTTGTTTAGAATAATAATTTACAGGTAAGTGAATATGACATATTATCGTCAAAGTAATTTCAAAAATTTCTTCCAATAACTCTTAGCGACTTGCACTTGAGTCAAAACTCTGTTAACAATTCCACAATATATATATATATGAGAGTGTTTGTGTATGGATGGCTGATTACATAAAATACAAAACGACAAATTAAATGAAAGTTAAATGGCTATCTATCTGGCTTGTGAAAGGGGGTACTGACTTGTAGTTTTCACGGAATTTCTCCTACCTGACAACCTACTTAAAATTTCACTCAGCAGATGGCTCTATACTTTGATTTATTTCTACCAACTGTTCTACTCACTATGATTTAAATAATTATTATTAATTATTGACGTAAATAGTGAATAATTCTTTTCGTGTGTGTTTTGTAGGGAACAAACAGAAACTGGAATCAGTATTTTCGTTGTCATTATCAAATCATTAACATAAATATACTTTTGTATTGTATCAATCCTTAACCTTACATATTACTTGTTCATAATAATTTATATTCATATCTTCATGGCATTACTCTTTGTTTAGTTTATCACTGTCCAAGTTGCACATACTTCATGCAACCATAAATTGCCAAAGATTGGTTTCTGTCATCAAATAGGAACTCTAAAATATGGTCAGTCGAAAATATTAAATGAAATATAAAAGCGTGCTAGAGATAGATGAACAAAAAAATGTTATAATATGCTTTACAACAAGAAAGGTAAATGTTGTGGCGCCATATGTGTTTGTGTTTGTTCAGTAATGTATTACTGTAAAAATGAACACTAAATATGGAGTACAGTAACTCACCGTGTACAGTTACAATACAAGTCATAATAGGCTTGAAATTCTATGTACAAAGGTCCAGTACAAATTACTGAAGTTTATTTCAGTAGCTTGATGAGGATGGATCAAGAGCCGTCAGTTTTCGTCATCTCACAACGAATCATATTTTCGAATGATCGTAAGTTAACTTAAAAGTAAATGGGGTGCAAGTGATATTTGGAATTAGAACATTTGAGTTCATTTTTTTAAAGTATAATACGAAATATACGTGAAAAAAAATATCAAAATATCACTAAGGTCCAATGTATCTTTGCACGATATACGAATATTTCGTATCACATATGTTTCGTGTTGAACTCGATGTTTCCTTATTTTCAAATGTAGAAGTAAAAAAGTCCAAGAACAACGAAGAGAACAAGTCTTCGATAACAAGAAAATAACTGACTTTCAGGCTCGATCTCAACATGTTCATTATGGTTAAGAAAAAAAAATTGAATTTAGATTTTCTCCATCACTTTCGGCTTAAAGAAACCATACGAAAAGTCCATCTTCTTAAACTTGTAAATAAAGCAACAAACATTTAATACATTGTTAATATATAAGGAGAGCGTATGAGTAGTGTTATAATCTTTCTCAATTTATATATTCTTAAAACAGAACTCCATACAAAATAATCTTCATGACTGAATTGACACTCGTGTAGACACCGTAGTCATTTTTGCGGAAATTGAAGAGAAAATATATTTTGTGAACGTGAATAAGGCATTCTCCAGTTCCGGGTTTTGTGCTATATTGTTCAGTATATTTTTTAATGTTTATTTTTAATTTGTAGATTACACAGTTCACTACTTCACCAGCTTAATTTAATGTTGGGTCATTAACAAAAATATAGTTTTTCATTGCACTGAGGTAAATTGAGATTTTAAGCTATTATCTTGTTCAAAAGTTATTTAAGCCAAAATTTCATGTGCTATGCACTAAAAATGTGGCGTAGTTCATATTAATTTCACGAAACTTTGATATATTATGTACGAAAATGTGTTAAAACTGGAACATATTTTGAACGTTTTTTTCGGGACATATTGTGTACTTTAATTGTACTTTGATTTTCAGTGTTGTTTAGTGTAATAATAATGCGTAACATTTTAACAACTGTGCATTTTCATGTGTGACGTTTTAATTTCTTTGATTTGCATTATTACCTGTGAATGAAAAATAAGGTAGGGAATATAAAATCTTTGCTAATTTGGCAAGGTGCAACAGCATTCATTGCCTGGACACTCTAGAAGAAGAAGTCATGGGCGAAGTTCAAACAATATTATAAACGTTAGCGTAACTCAGCATCTTAACTTATAACTTCTATCTCTAATAACTCCTTTAAGAGAAAATTTAAATTGAATTTTATGATCATCCAGATCGAACGAGTAGCGTTTTCCTTCGCGTGGGAGTGTAGCAAATTTATGTTCGAAATTTATACCATAAAATTTAAAAGTCACCATGTAACCCCATTTCTCTCATTTTTACTCAGCAATTTTAGTTCTAATGTTAGAATCGAAGCCTACACGAACTTACAACACTATTCATACAAAATACTAATTTGGAGAATTTGTTGTAGATCTTCAACACAAGTAAATCTTAATTTCGTAAGCGTTTTCTTTAATTGACATATGTACCTATGAAAACTGATTAAATTATTATACAACTCATGTTATTTCCAGTCTGAGTAAACGAGCCTGAAATATATCTTCATTTTTTAGATTCAGTATACATCACAAATCAATTTTGAGTGTATCTTAAAACTTGCAATTTTGAGGACATCTCGCCATGATTAACTAATACCTACACTGATATAACATTGCAAATATAATCCAGTAGAGTGTACTTTGATAGAGTAGCAAAGGCTTGAAAAGCAATGATCTAACTCGTTACTCCAGCCTTATCATTAACATTATTTTAAGTGCAAATTTTGCATGTGATTAAAACTATTCTTTACGGCGTGCATTTAATGAAACGCTACTTGATCTTCTTAACTATTTGCACTGTTCTCACGAATAGAATAATAACATCTGCAACCAAAGAAGACAGAAATAACTATATTTATTTACATTTGTAGATATTATGCTTCTATAAATAATATAATGATTAACTATCGTATAAAGATAATATTAAAAAATAAAACTCTGTTTTGGAAAAAGTATATAAATATATTTATATAATTCTTAGAATTATTTACAGAAGAATAATTTTTTGTTTTTATGACGAAGTCCTGGACATCGATTTTGAAATGGCGGGATTAAATGCAGGGTAATGAAAATTTCATCTGAAAAGAAGAAGAAAAAAAATAACTAATAATTATTCAGTATCATAATGTATAATGAAATACAAAATTTGTTTCATGTAAGTACTTAGAATATAAGCGTGCGTAGTCACAGATTAGATGGAGGGGCAAAGTTTCTGCTTGAAACAAAAAATGAAATCAAAATTCCTTAACACGTATTTGTGTTATTTTTACTTCTGTAATGTGTAAGAAAAATAGAGGTCGATGTCATCCTTACAAAAAGTACCAATAACGTGAAGATAATAGTTATAATTTTCTTGAGGTCATCGTAAATAAATATAATGACAATGGCATTAGAGGCGAACACATGTCTCCCGTGTGCACACCTATAAGAAACATATCTTTTAGTCTTTTACGGTCAATTTGAACTACTATAAAATAATTCTTGAATTCTTTTACCGTACTTTTAAGGAAGAAATTGTGTTATGCTAGTTTAATTTACAACTAGAAATAGATAAGATTTGGGCGGCATCTTAGTTTTTTTATTTTTACCAGGACAAATGCTGAGTTGGTACCCTTTCAAATATAGCCAAGTAATTTACTGTCTTCACTTCAACATATGCATAAAACAATTGCAATGAACTGACAAGCATCGACCACAAATACTATATGTCAAATTTATTAGGAGCAAACTGGTCGACAGCAAACCAATCATATTGAGAA
>JAGDQP010047128.1:0-15113 GCA_022664845.1 Lepisma saccharinum
GTATACGTCTTGACTATGACAAGATCCAGAATAACTAGGGAATGAGATATATTTCTAAAACATTTCTCAATTCCCTATTTGAAAAACGGGACCAGAGAACCAATTTACCACAAACTTGAATTGTTACTGATCATAAAGCTTACTGGGAATTGTAATGTCACCAGACTTGGAAGTTGCAAAACGTGGTCCATATAAGAGAAAACAAATCAAAAGTGACATTTTAGGCTCTGGGAAATAAAAATTCACCTCATGCCTTTACCGATGTAGGAGTAGCAACCTTCATATCCCTATGTGCTAGCGTCCGTACACTATTGCTGTGGAACGTCTGATATATATTAAGATACTGGCCCAGTTATTTACGTGCAGAAATGACTTGAACAAGTTTCTCTAAGTCCTGGAAAATACCTAGAACAATTAAACAATGAAATAAAAGACGGACGGGAGACGCAAAGCTATATTGATGTGGGTGCAAAAATACAATTAAGCTAAAAAGAATCTAGTTACTGGGAATATACTACGTTTGCAAGGTCCGTGGTATAAATTTGGATAATCGTGCAAGACAGATAAACATTTTAGTCACGTAGTCACTCAGCGAATCTTTAGTAATAATAATATCTTACAGAAATCAGGATACAAAATATTTCCAAAGGACTATGGAACACACGCTGAGAAGTCAATATTACGAAAGGGAAGTTTAATAAGTCCAACAAATGCATTTCTTGTACTCCTCCCTATGCATATTGTAGGAAATAATGTAAATATTAACAAATTCACGAAAGATATAAGGTTGCAAGAAACAATTTGGTTTTGTTCAGAATATTTTGTGTAATTTAGAAAAATAAGTGTGGCAACATCAAACACTTTTTGTAAACCTAAAAACGAAAACAGACAAACTGTTTGTAGAACAAAAGAAAATAAAAAACGGAAAACAATTTTGTAAAATGGAAAAATCTTTTTGTAAAATCAAAAAGAAACTCTAACAAAGAAAGCGGAAACCCCTTTCTTGGACAAGTAAGCACAAAAACTGTGTAAAACAATAAACGAAAAAAACTTTCATAAAAGTAATACAGAAACTGTTTTCTAAAAGTATGACGCTTTTTTGAAAACTAAAAACACAAACCAGTTTTGTAGAAGTTACAAAGCTGAGAATAACATTTTACTTTGTACAACTTGTGAATCACATGTTATTTTCATATCTTCAATGTTCAGCAATTTTCTTTATAATGTCTTTGTGAATATCGCACAATAAAAGTTTCTTAATACTACCAATCCTTGTTTATTTATATAACAAAATATGTGTCAGTGTACACTAAAAGTTACAAAGAGTGACAATCCTTGTTGTAGAACCAATGTGGGTTTTAATAATTGGCTGATATATTTGGTCATAAGTATATGAAGCTGTTAATACATCCATCATTTGCAGTAAACTCATTTCCTTGGATAACTCTACACAGTCATGGACGGATTCAAAAGGGATACTCAAAGCCATTGATCACAAATCACAGCAAGGCATGGTATCCATTCCTCAATATTTGTTAACACACAGTCACCTGCTACATCCGCAAATATAATGTTGCAAATGGCCATTAACCATTGTCGCGGGTTCAACTATAATGCACTAAGCTGAGATTGGATTATCTCCACAATTTTCGATTCCTCTACCAATCAGATTATTCCATTATATCGTCTAAATTATAAAATGCGTTATTAGCTTGTGTTGGAGGGCTGACTTCGTCGTTGTAACAATCACTGATTTCCATCACTGCAGGTTTTACCATCAACGAGGTTCGAGAGCAGTCGAAGGGTTTGCTTTATTTTTTTCTGACCAAGCATATTAAAGTAGTACATTGGATTCTTCTGATCATTTGATAACGTATGTTAAACTTTGATCGTCTTCATAAGGTTCCACTAAGTTATAAAACATTACATGGGATAAGAACTTTGTTTAAGTGGGAGTTGTAATAACATTAGAAATCCCTATGTGCTTTATTTTAATAATATAGTTATTTTCCCTAATCATTATGCAAACTAATATGATATTAGTGGAATACAGAACGTGTTCATTGTAAGGTATAGTAGGCTCATAAACTTATATATGTAAATCCTAATGAATGCAAAATCCATATCCTATGTCGTATACAACCTGGCAATACATAGGATTCCAATGGCCGGGTTCAGTTCTATTATGTCTATTTGATTATATACTTTGAGTCGCAGTATGCTTGTAGCACTGATATCCTGAATAGTATGCAGACTAGCATTACATGAGAGATCCACATCAAGACGAGTTCTGGAAAATATAACTTGAGGTTTTTCATTATACATATCCTGTGTAATATGCAACCCTGGATGTTTAGTAGACACAGTCACCATTCAATGTCGTGGATCACATCTTTCATACCGTCTGATGGCATGAATGACAGATCGGTCTTATGTTCCCTTGGGCAGAACCGTGTGTGTGATTATTACACATTTACATTTTCGAACTAACTTTTTCCCCTTTGACTAATAAAATACAATCAACTTGTAATACTGTTAATGCTGGTATAATCTACCAACCGAAGGATCATACCTATCCTTTGTACAGTATATTTTTTATTCTTGATAACTTTATGTACGGCCTATTTGAGACGAAAATGGATGAAAACACCTTGGATGTCATCCTTGGATAACTCCTACAATTTAAGATGACGTCCGCCGATATGTTGTTCAATGAATTCTGCATTATGACTGAATAATGTCATATAACACAGCCATATAATAGTATTAAATATTTTTATCTTTAGTAACTTTGAAGTATAGTCTTTGTAAGATAAAAATGCCTGATGGCGTTTTGTCACCCTTGGGCAACACCCACAATTCATGATGAATCCCGCCAATAAAGTCACTGTTCAATGCATTGTGCTATATGACTGAATAATGTCATAAAATACTAAATTTTGGTATTAAGCATGTTTTATTGTTAGTAAATATGAAGTAGAGTCTATTTAATATAAAAACGTCTGATGACAGTATGCCACCCTTAGTTAACTTTCACAATTCAAGATGCAGTTCGCCAATAACGTATCTGTACCATGAATTGTGCTAAATGAATGAATAAAGTAATGTAACACCCAAATTTTCGTATTATTTCTTTTTGTTCGCAACTTTGAAGTAGAGTCTACTAAAGATAACATGACTGATGTCATATTATCACAGTTCGGCAACTCCCAAAATTAAAAATGGGGTCCGCAATTAAAAATTCACTCTAATATAATATGTTACATCCAACATTTTGGTATTACCTATTTTTATCGTTGATGACTTTTAAGTGGGGTCTGTTTGAGAAAAAATGTCTGATAAAACCTTAACGAACTTGGGCAATTTATATAATTGAAAACTGAGTCCGTTGATAACGTCACTGATGAACACATGTTGCCATATGACTGAATAATAAAGCATGGCACACTCAATTTTTATTTTTAAGATTTTTATATGTTAATGACATTCAAGTAGTCTAGTTGAATGGAAAATTGTTGTGTGAGCTTGTCACACATAAGAACTCCTACAATTAAAGATGGCTTCTTCCGATACCATCATTGTTCAACACATTATGCCTTATGTCTGAATAACATGCACTATCTCGGTAACCCTTAAGAGGAGAGAAAATACCACTCTGTTGGTCACCCATGTAAGTTTGAGATTTTCAAGATGGCAATTTTTGCAGACATCTTGAAAGAGCATATTGAATCAGTCATTTTTAAGCAGAGTTGAAGCCGTTACCTCAACAGTGTATTCACCAAGCTGTATTTTTGAAATCATTTTCTAACAAGCGTGCTTTCATACATAACAAATTGTGGTTGAGATTAAAATATCTAAAGTATTTTATTGGCTCTTTCAACTATTCTGTCTCATAGTTCTGTAGAAACAGTTTAAAAGTGAGAAACTTAAACCTGAAACGTTAATTGCATCAATGGCATCATTTTCCTAAATATGCCAAGGTATCATTAATATATTTAACATTCGCGTTTAACATCATTAGCAAATATGGCATTGCCTTTAAACATCTACATTGGCACTGACTAGCTCACAATAGAGACCATGCTTCTTAACTACGGTTCGAGAGATAACCTGCTTTCTAGTTCTTTCGGAGCAAATAAGGCCACTATAAATAACAACCTGCCAGAGCCAACTGAAGTTTTTTTAAATTTGTTTTGGATTTAAACACAACGAGCTTTGGCATTGGCAAGGTAAAGTTTGGTGCTCAAAAGTTTGCATTTGTTTACCATTTGCTTCCTTCCGATCATTAAAGCATAATGACAATTAACTGTTGATCGCCCGATTCACTATATTTACAATGTATTCTGGTTCAGTTCTAGGATTAAGAGATTCCATTAACTGCTTAGTAACTGTTTTATGCCATCCCAGTTTACAGTTTCTGACGAAATTCTAACCTTTGTTTCCTCTTTGTCCTTGCCTTGGATTGTATCTCTATGGCATACAAACAACAGTTGCAAGTTATTTTCGAGTTTGGCGCAAGTATGTAAACTTATTATATTCTCAAGTTTTCGGGAATGACAAGTGAGGATAATGACGATGTTCCCACCTTGCGCGTCACCCTACGCCAATTATAATGTATCTATCCATGTATCAGCCCACAAAACATAAGGAACCCATAATTGTGTATCATGAACTTCTCTTCAAAAAAGAGGGACAAGGATACATTTTCATAGACCTAAGGTGCACCAGGACTTAGCGAGGGTAGTTATTGTGTCCTGCTGAGAAGAAATAGCTAATCAAATCGAGGTTCGTAAGCATGTGGATATGCGTGCTAGCCAACTTCTTCCTTAACCCTTTCTTTTTCTCATCAGGAAACTGATTTTATGGGCACATCAACTCACAGTTGCGATATTACATTGGTATGTTAAAATGATGAAATAACATAACTGATATTCTGTATGATCAATCATATGACAATACGTTGAACAGTGGTGTTATGTCTAGTGCCATCTTGAACTGCGGGTGTTGCCCAAAGATCACGTAGTATTAGAAGCCATTTTCATCACAAATGGACTACCTCAAAGTTGTTAACGATAAAAAAACATAATACCACAATTGTGGTTGTAGCATATGGCGCTTTTGTGTCATATGACACGTCGAACATTCACATTGTAGCATATGACGTTTTTCTGTCATATGGCAGAGTGAAGTTGAACATTCACATTATGCACGGGCGTCATGTTGAAACTGTGTAAGTCATTTAATCTTAAATAGTCTCTACTTGAAAGTAACCAATGAGAATACTTAATCCAAGATTTTAGGTTTGTTATTAGATATTATCCAGTGATATAGCACAATGCGTTGAAGAGTAGCGTTATTGGCGGACTCCATCTTGAATTGTGGGAGTTGCCCAAGGGTAAGAAAACGTTATCAGACATATTCATCTTAAATAGATTCAACTTCATAGTTACAAACGGTAAAAATACTTAATACAAAAATTTTTGTGTTATATCATCTTATTCATTCCTATGGAACAATGTATTGAAGAATGATTGTATCGGTGGACGCCATATTGAATTTTGGGAGTTGTCCAAGAGTGACAAGGTGTCATCATACATTTTAGTCTGAAACAGACTCTACTTAAAAATTATCAACTTTATACAACATTTTTGTGGTCGGGCTAAAAAACAATTTGGCTGCCGGACTAGTAGGTTATACTGCATTAGTGGTAGAGAGGTATAAGTAGGTTTCTCGGCTCGTTGCACTTAGATTATATGATGGATGTCTTCCCGTTTCCTCAATTCCTCCATCCGGCCTGAGCCAAAGTTGTGGGCTTGTGTCCGGAAGATGGTACGGAGGGTAGTTAGAATAATTATGCCAATGATGCTAAAGAAATACTCAAATGGAAGGGAATATTCTAACAAGAGAGAAAGCTAAGTAAATAAAAAACAATCTGTCGTCCTATTAAAGGTGTTAAATAACACGCTGAACTCAATTATCATCTCCAATTTTCTCCACGTGTCTTGTTACTGATACTAAAATGTTAGTCCATATATAGTACACAAATATTATAAGACTGAGTAGTAGATAAATTAAGTTGTTTCTGATCTACATTTTATAATCATAAGAGCGAACAAAACATTTTAGCAATGGATGTTCTGTTCATCAGGTCGCCGACAAGGTGAACCACTACTAGTTTGTCATTGGATGAAGTATGAACGACGTATAGAGTGTAATGTTGTGTCCAAAACACTTGAATAGAATCCTGAGACAAGACAACAAGCGTTTCTATAGACTACATTTGCCACTTCTTTCTTTATATTGTATTATAAGTAAATATGCTTTGAACCACTCTCTTCCCAATATAATATACGAAATACTCCACTTTCTACCGAAACTTTGATGCAAAGTTCTTTTTCTTGTTTTATATATTAAGGAAAATACAATTCATAGGCTACTTTCTGCTTACAATTTGCATTCGAAGAATGCCCTCTTCATATTTCTCCCTATAGCCTATATTGACTAAATTTTATTCCACTCAGTCTCTTTCCGGTAAAAATCAATGGACTCAATCTCTTGTCCCTCCAAAGTATGAATTCGATATGGGTTTCGGCTGAGGTAGTTTATGATTTCCGTTTCCAAAAGACTCGCACACGTGCATCCTCTAAAGTTCTAATTTCAGTTGGGGTGGGGTGACGTTCCCACGCAAATCGTCTTCCAAATTTGACCGCAACTTTAAGAGTTCAACCTTTACTGACACTTATAATTTAATGGGTGGTCGTAAAATTTATCGATGAAGTCGCTTATACACACCGCTACAGAATGTTGAGGGGAGTAGTACTGTAAGTGGAATGCAGATAACTACTTTCTAATTACCTATTTCATTCTTTTGGTTAGTCTTCATATAATATAGAAAAGGAAGTGAGGAAAACAAAGTGAGTTCCTTTGACGTGAGTTATACCTAACAACACTGATCGAAGCCTTGGTGATGTTGTCTTCGGATCAGCACTTGGGTAATCATAGTCAAATACTAGCACAGAGGTGATTGCTTGTTTAAATCATAAATGAAAGGATGTGAGGGTAATAGAAGGTTCAATGAGTTATAATATACACTGTATGGGGAAAAGGTGGTACCACGTTGGTCATTGATTCTTTGAGATATTTACGCGGACACTTCGTAAATCGTAATTAATACTATAATTAAAGGTACTCGTTCGGTAATATGTCGATTTCATATGGTACTACCGTCTCCGCTGCTACCAGTTGTTCTACAAACTCCTAAAATGGCAGCGGGCCAAATTAAGCAGAACACCACGGATGACTCTGTATGATATCCTAAGGATTGAGTAAAACTTTGGTTGAGTAAGTTATGGCTTCCAGTTGAAAATTTTAATTTTCTTAACATTTCAAGATCAGAGGATGAAGTATAAGAGAAGATTGCCCTTAGCTATTCGCTTCCCCTATTCCCCCTCCCACTTTCCCGCCAAATCCGAAATATTATGCTATTTATAAATACTGGTGAGTCATACAGTCCGTGAAGTTCTTAATTATGCAGTCTCCTCCATTCTCTTCTCGTCCCGTTCCGACCCGTATATCTCTCAAAGCCTTCTTTTCAAACACTCGTAATTTATGTTCATCTGCTAGGGGCGTACTCCAACTTTCGAAACCGTAAAGTATTACCGGCCGAATAACTATTCTATATATATCAATTTCAATTTCTTGATATTTATCACCAGGTTAGGTGTTTCTGGAATTAATTGAAACATGCGTTACCCGATACTTAACGAGTTTTATTTCTTCACTTACTTCTTCACTTTTACTAGTTAAATATGCTCCTAAGTATAGTATTTTAATTTGTTTACATTCTTTATGCTTGCATTCTTAATTGTTATGCATGCATCTAAATCCTTCGTTCTCTCTGTTTCGGCTTGATATTTTGGATTTTGTTTTATCTATGCTTTCCTGTAGACCTATCTCATGGCATGTTTTCACTAAGATATCGGTGTTATTTTGTTGTGCATCCATATCATCGCTAATTATACTACATCATCCGCGTACATGAATATTTGATTCCAGAAATTCAACATTAGTCCCTTTTGTCCTCCTTTATTTCTAAAACAACATATTTTAAAGCAAAGTTGAACAGCAATAGGTACAAGACATTACTTTGTTTCAATATTTTGCAAATGTTTAAACTATGTGACATATTATTACTTACCCACACTCAGCTTGTGGGGTCGCTTAGACACTTACTCACTAGTCGAACCAGTTCTTCTTGAAATTGAAAATTGTCCACGATACTTTATAATTTTCCATTTTAATAGAACTATAATTTTTCTTAAAATTTTTGAACAGTCCCATTCTATTCCATTTCTTCTCCAAAATTTGTCTCAAGGCGAATATCTGGTCCAACATAAATCAATTTCTTCTAAATCGAGATTGGTGATCTCCAATTATTTCATCTATGTATAGGCTAAGGCGATTTAGCAGTATATTAATCAATACTTTGTCACATGTTGGGAGTAATGAGTTTCCGCGGTAAATGTTAAAGTCCGATTGATCGCCTTTTTTATAAAACGAAACTATTACAGAGGTTTCCCATTCTTTTGTAAGTTCCTCCTTTTCTCATTCAGCGTTTATCAATTGATGAAGCTCCTTGATTATTGCCGTTCCTCCTGCTTTAATTAATGAGGCTGGAATATTGTCTATTCCTGGTGATTCGAAATTTTACAATGTCCTTAACAACATTCCCTATACTCGCTCTCACTAAGTTCGGATATTTAAGTTTCTGCTGTTTATGTTAACTTCCTCTGTTTGTTATATGTTGTGAACATTAAGAAGTTTATCGAATTATCTTTTTCAACTCATGAATAATTTTAGTTGAAAACACCTGAAGATCTCTGTGTTTATGTCTAATCATCCCTAATCTCGGCCGGAAATTTTTCCTTAACGAGTTTACCCTTTTCTAAAATTCTCGTATATTGTTATCTTCCCGTTTTTCTCTATCTCCTGGATCTTCTGCGTCACATTTTTTTCTTTTTTGTTTCAGAACCCGCGTGTGGGGTTGCGTTTCGCGTTACTGAAGTGGTTTGTATTTGCTTTGCTTTTAACGCACTCGTATGAACGTCAGTGAATAAAAGAAGATCTAGAGTTTAACCTACCTGTCTGTCCGTCCCCCTAGATCTCAGCAACTACAAGCCCGACAGAGTTAAAACATACAATGTTAGATTCATCACGACCTCAAACGTTGGGAATACGTATGACTTTGACTCTAAACCTAACAGGCCATTTTCATCTGTTTAGCTTTTTTCATTTTTCCTATGTATTTTCACATGTATGGTTGTTCCCCCATGGAACTAAAAAATTACAAGCCACAGAGAAATGGATGATACATCCTTGATTTGCCATTGCCAGAAACTGTGGGGAAAATTATAATTTTGACTCTAAAAGTGGCAAATCCTTTTGAGTCGCTTGGTATACTCATTTTGTGTTTCTACTATATCTCAGTAAATACAAGTCCTAGAGAGATGAGCCATACACCGTTGGATTTGCAATGGTCCAAAACTATGGAACAACCTATTACGTAAACTCTAAAGCTGACAGGTCATTTTCAATCGCTTACAATAGTATTGTTCATCTCCATATGTTGTGTCCTACTCGTAGATCTCAGTAAGTGCAAGTTACGCAGAGATGAATGATACACCGTTGGATTCGCAATGTCTTGAAACGGTTGGAGAAGCTATAATTTTGACTCTAAAAGTGGCAGGTAATTTTGAATCACTTGATGTACTCCATTCGTGTCTCTCCTAGATGTCAGCAACTACAATCCAGACAGAGATGAGCCATACACCGTTGGATTTGCAATGGTCTCAAACCATACAATAACCTATAAGCTCTGAAACTGGCAGGTTCTTTTCAGTCGCTTAGTATTCTTCATCTGAATGTTTCTTTGTCTCCCCGAGATCCCAGTTACTACATGTTACACAGGACGGAATAATACACTGTTGGATTCGTCATGGTCTGTAACGGTGGGGAAATTTATAATTTTGACTCTAAAAGTTGCAGGTTCTTTTGAATTGCTGGTATGCTTCATTTGTCTCTCTCCTAGATCACAGTAACTACAATTAAGACAGAGATGGACCATACATCGTTGGATGTGCAATGGTTTCAAACCGTGGAATAACGTATCACGTAAACTTTAAAGCTGGCAGGTCATTTCCAATCGCTTAGAATAGTATTGCCCATCTAAACATTTTCTGTCCTACTGTAAAGCTGGAAGGCACTCTTATATTGTTTAATATCCTCTGTCTGTATGTTTCTTTGGCTCCCCAGGTCTCAGTAACTTAAGTTACACAAACATGAGTGAGTCACCGTTGGAAGCGACATGATCTAAAACGGTGGAGAAAATGATCAGTTGAAACTGGCAGGACCCGGCATTTGCTTAGACTCCAATTTGTACCTACGAATGTAATTTTATATTTTGGATACTTTATAAGTTAATTTGAATTCGTGCAGGGGCGCTTTGATTTTGTCTCCAATAAAACCATTACTTTGCTTGTTATTAGTTATTCATTGTTGCCTTGCTTTTTTCGTTCCTCATGAAGCTAAAGCATTCTTCGTCAAACCAAGACTTATTTCACTTATGTTTTTCTGTCACCTACACATTCCTTCGCTGCTCCCTTCTCCGTGTCACAAATTGCCTCCCAGATATTAGTTACATCAATTTCACTACTCATTTCAACTTTATTACTACTCAAGTGGGATACGGTTTCGAGCATATTTGAAATTTCGAGTTGGTACTCTGCTTTTACATTTGGATTATCTAATAATTAAACTTCAAATTTAATTTTGATTTGATTCTTTACCTTGCTGTTCGCGATGCATAACTTTGTCTTACTCCTGTGATCACTAACTGATAGTTGGTGTCACTTTTCGCTCCTCTCGTAGACCACTCCATTACGTTGGTGTGTCTTCGTCTATCTACCAATACGTGATGGATTGGTTGAGTTCTACCATTCGAAGATACCCATGTGTATTTGTGTATGTCTTTGTACTGAAAGTATGTGCTATTTACTAATAGGTTTTTCGAGATAGAGAAAGTTATTAGTACTTCTCCATTGTTGATGATGATTTCGTGAAGACTGTATTTACTTATAGTAGGTCTATATCTTTCTTCTCTCCCTACTTTATCGTTAAAATCACCTAACTCAATTATCGTGTTATAATTTGATAATCTGTCAAACAATCTTTCTAGCTCTTCGGAAGATTTATCTTTGTCGTTATTATCATTAGCTTGCTTGGTCAGACCATATACATTTATTAAATCTGTGTTGCACCATCGGGTAAGTATCGTAAGGTACGGAAGTCTTTTTTAAAAAAAAACTTTATATTCTGAACCGCCGGAAAGATACTGTTTTTTTAAATAAGGAATCCTGTTCCGAAATTATCAGACTGTGTTTTTTCCGTAGTAGAAAGTGTACTTACCTTGTTGAATGCTTCATTAATTCTCCCAATGGACTTCCTGTATCGCTAAAGAATCTAGGTCGTACTTTTTGGTCTCGCGTACCTCCACCTAAAGAGTGTCCATATAGTACAACTTTCGTATGTTCCACATTCTTATTCTAAGGCCTGTTTTGGCCTTGTTCTTGGAGTCCCCAGAAGCAGTCCCCGTCCGGAAATCTGAAGGAGAGACTATATTAACTCCGGGATTTTTTACCCCATGCGAATTCATTAACCATCTGGTCCTATTTCTTGACATGATCTAGCTGTCAAGAGTTGTCAGTTCTACGATTTCCCAGAAAAGGCATACATTCAAGACGTCGCCATCTGTCCATTTCTGGGACTTTGCGATGTAATTCATCTTCAGTCTCAGGGTGGTAATGGTGAAGCTGCTTCCCTTCTCCATGATATTTTTGTTTGAAGTTTTCTTCACCTAGCTTTTGTAGATCCCTCTACTAACTGCAAGGCTGTAGTAATGGTTTAGTCCAACAAGTAACAATTCCAGTACCCACAATATCTGTTAGGCATTCCCTTATCCGCCACATACGGAGGCGCCTGGTGGAAGACCAGTTACTTGTTCACTCCGTCTCAAATCACCCAATGCCTCCAGGTCGACCTTCTCAGATTTGAATTATTATCTTTGGCTATGCGCTTCATGTTAATAACAACGAGACATACTGGTGTCTCTTCACATTTATAGTGGATAGGAAAAGGTATTCAAATATTTTAAGGGCAAAATATTACATCTTTTGAGAATTTGCAATGAAGAAGTAGGATACATTTCAAAAGCGATATCTCCCAAAGTATAGTTTGAAATTTTAAAATAATAACATTTTTACAAATAGAATTGACGTGTCACTTAACCCATTTTGCCACTTGTAAAAATTGAAGGGTTTGCTACTTGATAGTAGAGAATGTGGATACAATGTTGAATTTCTCAGAGTAATTCGTCCCCGTCAAAGCTTAAGCTGAAGTATTTCCGGATTTTTCAAACAAATCACTAGATTACGAAATAAGGGGGCTGGAAACGTTTCGTTGGACTACACGGTTTCGTTCGAATATTTTAATAACTTTTTGAATATTATAACATTAACGATTTGTTGTAACTTTAAGCAATGAATCTTTACAATTGCCTCATGTCAAAGGAACAATAATGTTGTACTTTTATTGTTAAGTAATACCACTAAACTAATTGTTGTTCTACTATGATGGGTTATGCACACTTTTTTAGATATGTTAAATACATATTTGTTAAATAAAGAAAGAATATTGGAACAATGTTGAAACTGCCTCACTGAACCTTTACTATACTCTTATGTAACAGGTGCAATTTTATTTCTGCCATTCATTGCCAACATAATTATAGTACTTAGTGTTTCATCGAATCAGCTCTTTTTAATTTTCACGTAGTTAACAAACACTGCAATCAACCTTAGCCAACGATACATCCTCTGAATTTGTAGGAGAAACGTATATGTCTCTGAGATAAACCTGCCGAACTTTCACGTTATTTGGAAAGTAAAAGCGTAAATTATACCCTTACTTATGTAACTGCGATTTTAAATGACAGTCGCAAACGTGAATTATGATGATTTACGATCTTTCTTTGATATTATCTTTGATTTACGATCTTTCTTTGAAGTTAATGGAACGCTAAAAACTAAAGGTGTTAGGGGTAAATTTTAGGTTTTGCTTGATTTTAGAATTAATATTATTGTAATCAGTAAGTATGAAAAAATAAATGGCTTATATGATTTTGTCAGATAGGCAATGTTTAGTACGTCGGTCATCAACACTAGAAAGTATAAAAAGGAGAAAGATTCGAGAAATTCTCACGATAAGATTGTTTCCCAAAATATGAACAGTACCAAACACAAATCACGTTGCGGATATTGGTTGTCATCAGAGAAGTAGGTTTCAGAACGAAATTTACTACTACTTCACATGAGTACACTCTGATATCATAGTTGTAAGATATAGTAAACGACACCAAATAATTCAAAGTAAGAAAAGTCACGTAGCAAGAGAAATTTAAAAGGACGAGAAACGACCACCAAACAATTTTAATAGATATCGAATCAATAACCCTCTGTAACCTTTCCTCTTCTTCTATAATCCTCAGGCACAGTGAAATTATTGAGACATCCTATCTTACCTATGCAAGATACTTGTATATCCATATTGATATGATTCCCTGAGAAAAAACGCAAATCCCTTTCCAACTCCCATGACTGTATATTAACCTTTAATGATTAGAAAATAATTCGATCACCTTATCATATGAGCAATTGGCTATCATACTGAGAAAATTTCAAATTCAATATTTCCAGGGTGTCATAACTGGAATGACCTCGTGTGATCATATAAATTAGAAGAAATTTGATTTAACTAAAATTGTTGACTCTCATATAAAAGATAGACTCTCAGTATCTCGAGCATCACTCTCAGACGCTCAGACTCTCGCTCAGAGAATCTCGCTCAGCAGATAAAATCCAGATCATACCTCGATGAGAGATCTTGGTTAACGTTAGTCATTAGCGATCGTAGTTTATTTTGAGTGACTAAGATTCTAAAGTGAACTTTACTTCGGACTTAAACATTTCGGTCATGTAATTGAACAGTGCTTTGAATCAGAACTTAGTGTTTTTATTTTGGGGAAATTATACGAGTGCGCTTCAAGCCAACTAAGCTGTTATGGAGCTCAGCCTAAAATTATCACTGGCATTCAGTGACTTCATGAACTTTGACAAAAGCAACGAACATACATTGCAACGACTTGTACTTGTGTGAAGGACAATAGAGTGAATGTTACGAACTTCAAATACCACACCATTTCATCAAGTGAAGTGAGTGTTTGATTCTGCCAAATGTTTGAGTTCATTGTTTGTTATTTAAGGTTTAACAATTGATGCAATGACACAATATTGTTATTTAGATTATTTGTACTTATTACATCGATACCAAGATATATATCACTCGCTTTTATGTTTATATAACTCGAAAAATTTTAATGTTAAAACCATTTTAATGTTCCCAGTTTCTCTTTAGTTTAGAATGATCTCACCCTGACAGTACCATCATTCTCGCAGTGTCAGATAAATACACAAGTTAAGCGACTTTACTATCGTGCTACGCTTATCCTCTTCGCACGCTTCCCCCAAAGTTATCAAAGCTCTCATTTCACATTTATTTCAGCGAGTGCTCTCTACTTAATTGTATTTTATCCCAACCCATTATTATTAATTTATTTTACAGCGAGTGCTCTCTACGTAATTGTATCTTATTCAATAGTTTTTATATTATGATATGCTTTATGAGGAGATTACAATATCACATATCTCTGAAATGTAAAGAAGTACAAAAGTAATACTTTAATTTCTTTCTAACTAGTCTCATAATACTTGTGGAAAGAAAATCATTTAAATCTAATAAGAGCTCCCGGGAAGATTTCTTTTCTTTTTTATTTCAGCGATTTGAGCTGGAATGACACTACTTAAACCTATGCCTAAAATTAAGGAAGCACATCGAAAACAAAAATAGTTTTATAGGAAGTAGGCTGAAAACACTGCTAAATAGCTTGCTTGGCAACGTAGGCGACCTCAGTGCTTCTTTTATTATGTCGAATAATGCTTACG
>JAGDQP010047130.1:0-15113 GCA_022664845.1 Lepisma saccharinum
CTCTTCCGTTTCCAGAAAAAGACAGAGCGTGCATACACAATTGAATTTTAATTGAATTTTGAATTTAGTATTAAGGCCGTTTAGGCAACTTTGGCTCAGGCCGCATGGATAATGATGGGATTCATTGGTGGAATGAAGAAAGCGGGAGAAAACGGAAGAGTCCCGAGCAAACGCACGACACGCATGGGCGGATTTATGGGGGGCAATACCCCTAATCTTTTCTGAGTGTTTAAATTGTTTCATTCGAAACGATAGTTTTGAAATTTGTTATCAATAAAATAAATTGTATTGCCCCTCCCCAAGAGCCTCTCTACTAAATCCGCCCATGCGCACACTGTGTTTGTCGACCACAAAGTGCACATGGCATGAGCAGGGCTCGATGCAACGTACATAGAACTCGGGAGCTATGCTACGCATGGTTTTGTCGAATAAGCTTATGTATAGCGTTTCACAAAATATTTACTTACTTCTTGGTGCACGGAAACATGGGTTCAAGTCCATGGGAGATATTGAACAGAGTGGTTCGGAACAGACTTTAGCCAAAACTATACGTCCCGTCGTTAGGAGCTCAGTTTTTCATTTAGACGTTCGTAGTAATTATTGATAATGTTTTGAAACCGTTTTTGTCTTTGCGTACTGACTTTATTCTCTTCTTCATTATATAAACATTTGCAAATAAGTCCAACCACAATTTGTCTTATTTTGAATTTAAACGCCATTTGCAATTGGTAGACAACAAAAATTTAACGTTCCGATGTAGCTGGAAAAAGTAAAAAAAAATGTTGGAAGATATGGGGTTCGAGCCCATACTCGTGAGCATCGAAAGTAGAATAACCAAGAGTCTGAAAGACTTCAACCATGAGGGTTACGCTCGACAGTATTCAATGTAGGCAAGTTCTATACCGCTAACATTATAGCAAGTTTATGTAGTTTTTTTCTTTTCTTATTCCACAGAAGTTGAAAATGTGGAGATAATTTTAATGCTAGGCGGCTTCAGTCAGTAATTTCGTTCCGAAAAATTACAAAAAAGCTACACTTTCGCGTAATATAGACATATGATGACGAATCAAATTTAATTTTAAGGCACTTGCTGGTGTAGGAAACCTTATGGTTGTAGGTTTGAATCGCCTGCAACTGATGATATTTTATACTTACAATAAAAACTGTCAACATTAAAACTTTGTGTTACGTTCAACTAGTCATATTGCAAGTGTTGCAAGTGCAAGTGTAATAGAACTTTTAATTGAAGTTTTAATTTCTCCATTTGCTAATGACATTTTTTAGTGATGTTTGCATCGTTTAGCCTAGTTTACTTGAAGATAAAATACAATAAATGACCGAATCTTAAAGTGCCAATACTTACTCTACACTGGATTTGTTCCTAAAACTTCCAAAATATATTAATTTCATAATTCGACATGACAAATGAACATGCATACACATGTGTTTCTTTACCACACAATACATATAGACAAAATGTTACACATATATTCAATGTCACATTTTCCTCGCATTTGAACTTAGTAAGTCATGGCTTCTGTCTTTAGTTGGCAACTTAGTAGGGAAAAGTCCAAATCAAGCCTCTGGGGGATACCAGGACAGTTAACAACACGTCATTGATCTGAAATATCTATTTGTCATGTTATTATTCTTAGAAAAAAACACTATACGATTTGTTAAGCACGGTTTGGGTAGAGTCAGCTGTAGGGTATCGCTATCGTGCTACATATCCAATTTGAAAACCACGGTTTGATTCCGCACTTACCAGTATCTCACATAAACTGAAGTGTTCAAACAGATTTATCTCCGGAAAGGAGAACTTACCAAGTATCACTGGTGACAACCCGAGTAGACCATGTGTGTTCTTTAGCATAATGATAATGTAGTTTTCATGTTTTTCATTGGTCTTCCTTTCTTCTTCTCTTTCTTGATGTATTGTTATCGTGTCTTCGCTGCTTGTTTCTTTTCTTCTTCTCATTCTCTCTCTGTTCATCTTAATTTTTTCTCTTACTGTACACACTCTCTCTCTTTTTGTGCGTGTTCCACGGCCAATAACGGGCCACTTTCGATGGCCTGGTGACAGGGTCTGATCCAAACACAAGTGGGCCAGTAACTCGATTGACCCGGTCTGGAAAATCTATTTAACTGGGAATTTTGGCGTCGTATTTTTCGTGTTCTCGGGGTAACATTTCCGGTCCTGGTCACCCTGAAAAAACACTGTTCAACCACGATGACATAATTGAAATTTCTTCTTCAACCTCCGGTCCGGGTTATCAGATCTAAATCGAACCATGGGTCAGAATGGGTTCGAATCCTAATCCCGATGACACAGTCCAAAACCTGACTAGCACCCTTCGACAGCCGGTGACCCGTTTCAGCTCTGCCGTATTCGTTCCAACTGTGCGATTGTTATAAACACTATTTCATTAGTGTTGTAATTATTAGAACGTTATATTCACAATAGGTGGAATCTAGAATGACATGTTCGGAATAGATAAATTTTAAGATATTAGTAGAAAATGGCCCCTTTTTGGCTATTTCAAAAGAATTATTCTTCTATTAGTTTGGTACAAAATTCGTTTCCATCTTATAATTTATCATTATACTATAAATGTGTTTCTTTTTTTCACGTTTGAAATGTGGAACAAGTAAGGTTTATTATGTCTATAAGGAACATGCTAATTTTGGTTTTGAACATTTGTAACTTTTTATTTTTATACAGTTTGGATATGTAATCTTGACGCTTTCTGATAGAAATTAAACAGAAAAATTATCATTCATTCATTTTCTTTTTATGTTCAATTTGCATTAGTAGTTTGGAATGGAAGGTATGGCCTACGGTACGTACTGGGTTTGTTACAATCATTGATTCCGTGCTACCGGGCACTCAATTCTTAAATCTGAATTATATTTAGTGGTTATTTCTTCCCACACGTCTTTCCCTTTCTTAGCTTTTATAGTGATATCACATTTCTCTTTCTAAATTCAAGATATTTTGAATTTCTTTTTACTAAAGAAATTACCAATTCGTTTTCATAAGTACTGTACGGTTATCGCTACACAGCTGCCAAAGATTGGTGTCTTGGTGTCAACTGTCAAGAAAAAGCGCTTTGGTGAAGCGAAATCAAATTTCGCTTGATTTCATTGCCAATTTATTTATTTATTGTAGTCATTAATGACTGACTATTAAATATAGTTTTGGAAGATTTTCTGACAAAATTCTTTAAAATTCAAACATTCCTAAATTTTTTTCAGATGACAAACATTTTAGCTTAAGTACATATAATTCTGGTAAACAAAAAAATTAATTTAATTTCTGGTCGCGTGTGAATATGGCGCAGTTGGCAGCGTTGGTAAAAGCATTAACTTTTTGTGACTTCAAGCAATGTCCTTCGCCAAGAAGCACTAACGTTATTCGCGAAGATAATGCTTGGCCAAGCAAATTTGAAGTAACTACTATGAAACAGTGTCACACTTGAGACTATTACCACTGACTTGGCGAAGTAGTTTACAAGCTCCAGCTTGAGTACCTAACTATGAAAACGAGTCTAAGGTGTTCGCCATTTATGTTTATTGAAATTTGATCCCAGTACAAATTTTGGAACACTACCTCTAAGAAAGCCGGCTTGAGCCTGAGATGTCTAAAAGATTTAAGATAAATTCAAACTCCCTCCAAGATCACAGAAAAAATGTATGGTGAAATTAGATCTCCTTGCCTTATCCCTTTCTTCTGGGCTCGCGGTGGCTCTATGCGGTGGCGTCCACTTCTGGTGCTTGCAATCGTCGGTTTGATCCCTGCTCATGCCATGTGAGTAGTAATAGCGTCACTTGAAAGCACTTTTTGGAAATTGCACGATTTTAACATACCTGGCTGATATCAAGGAGTCGATTTTCCAGTCGGTGTCGCCCTTTTTGTTTACAATGTATAAAACGCTACAAACACATTTTCTCATCCCTTATGAAAGGTTACGACCCCTTTTTTAACATCCCCTATTTATGAAAGGCTACGGCACCTTACGCAGTTTCGCACTTTTTGGCTACTTATGATAAAAGGCTACGAGAACACTTTTTACCACTATTTTGTAAAAGGCTCCGAGTATATATTTCACCCCCTATTTAACATAGCAGACGGCACCTTTTTTATTTCCTCTTTAACATAGCAGAAATTACACAGGAATATAGGCTAGTACGCCCTCCAACACTATAAAAGGGTACGGCTCCCACTTCTCCATTCCCTATTTAACATAGCAGATAGTGCATAATAGCAGATATTTTATAAAAGGGTACAAAGCCCTTTTTCAACCCTAAATACGAAGCTCTTTTCAACCCCTACAGAGGCTACGGTCCAACCCTTTTTAACATAGCAGAGGGTACGAAGCTCATTTTGCAAACCTTATTTAACATAGCAGAGATTTCATAAAAGACTGCGAAGCCTTATTTAACATAGCAGAGATTACAACAGAAATCTGAAGTCAGTTTCTATACCTAACCCACAACCTAGTCAAAGGTTAAATATATTTCGTAAACGGGTAGACATATTGAAATTCTGTTTTCACATTTGGGATTAGGGCATTGAATACTATTTGTGACCTCGAGGTCAAAGGTCAAATATTTCACCCTGTATATATCGTAAACGGCTAGACATATTGAAATTCTGTTTTTACATTTGGTATGTGGGCATTGGGTGACCCAGGTACTTTTTATTATATAACCAGCTTATGACAAAAATTGCTCTTATTATACGAGAAACATTTTATTATACATAAAAGAATACAGTCACTTTTTTCCAAAAAACATAGCAAAGATTACACAGGCCTTCCACCATAGTCTACACTGTAACATAAATTTGAAGTTTTTGTGTATACTGCTAAGTGAACTCATCTGGCTATTCATCTCGCGATCAACCAGACACACACACGCATCGTTTACGGAGAACTTAATCTCGCTCTAGTGACCAATACATACACATGGTTTATGGACAACTTATTTTCGCGCCAGGAATCTACACACATGGTTTACGGAGAACCTAATCTCGCGCCAGGGACCATTCTCATAAACCAATAAAGCATAATATCGCTAACATTAGTGTTGCCGGTTGAGAATTTTTTTAAGAAGTCCTGTAGTGAATAGCCAGATGCACGACATACTAAAAAGAAAAAAAACAATAGTGTCCACAGAGCTGAGATAAATCACCTTGAATGCGTCTATTATTCCACGTATAAAATAAACAGTTTCGTTTTAAAAACCTTATATGATACGGTATAAATTGTGGAAGACCAGAGCTATCAAAATATTCACCGTGCCCTGAATTTCAAATATAAACCCAATGTTCACCGGGCTTATTACTAGGATCAGTATTTATAATAATGGTTGCATTAAATGTATGAATAAACGGCGGTAGTTGATCTGCAGCATATACACCTATAAAATGATTTTTAGGCAAATTCTGTTGTAATGCCTCATAAAGTTCAAGGGTATTTAACATTTTTAATTAATATATATTTTTCTCTGGAAATCAATTTCTAGTTCTGAGGAGAATTCACCATAAATAACGGCTGTTACAGGAGATGGCAGCTCTTGCTTAAAACGAACCTCTAATCGTACACTTCCCTGTAGCTGGGGGATAGTATGAAATGCAGCACTAGCACTATAATCGGGAGTTAAATCACACACCAGTAGAGTATAACCATGAGCATATTCGGCAAGTGAAATATCATTGCTTTGATTAGAGTAATAAACACCAGAACCTGTAAATATCGTAGAATATGCTTGTACATATAAATTATTAACAAAACCTGGCTGTATTGGTCTAGATGGAACAGAGTTCCGTCAACATACAATGTAAAGAATGACATACTGAAATGCTTAAAATTAAATAATTTGTTTGATAAGTACCGTTGAAAGCTGTATTAGTAATAAACCCAATAATAATACGTTTAGGCACTATACCGGAAAACAAATCTGGAAGAGTGGTGTTCATAATGCCCTGCGGTAATGTCTCTGTCTTCACCTGCACCTTTGTTATAGGGTATTTTACTCTAGATTTAGGATTTTGTAATAATTTCTTTTGTGCTATTTAAACCCAGATTATTATTATCGGCTACACTGTCCATATGATCGGCAGTATCTTTAAACCACATTGCGCCCTGAAGATGAGTTGTTTTTGCGTTTTCATTATAATTCAGTAGTTTTCCAATATATGATCGAAATGGATATTTGTGTGAAGAATAGGAAATTAGTTGATTATTCAAATATATTTGTACCTCGCTGAACATTGAACTAAGAAAATCATTTATAGGACCAATTTTCTTATCAGCAGTTGTTAAATCAGAACCATCAGGTTTAGTAACTTTACCTCTAATGTAGCATTGTATGTGGTAAATCATGACCGTGGCCCGGGACTACAAACTCTATGGGTGTATTATCAGATATTGTCGACACAGGTTAATACGGCACTGATTTGTTACCAATAATACTCGTTTGAGCGGGCAGACCCGCTAATAGATCGAATTCTGATTTCGTGCATTCAAACTGCATTTTTGTTTTTCTGCTATTAATATACTCATTAGATTATTTTTTAATACCGTAATACGTCTGCGAAAATGTAGTTTTACACATAAATGCCATATTGGAAATGAAGTGTATTACCCGTGCTATCTCTTAAATCAATAATAATTTGATCAAACTGTTTACGTTGTACGGGGACATAATAAGGATTTTCAAAGATGTGCACATTACTAGCACCATACTCTTTAATAATCGTTTTTATAATACGCAGTAGTGGAGCAACAGTATCGCCTGCCACATGAGGTTCTACAATATCACTATAAATATGCATGTGTAAGGGTAGCGATTTCTGTAAATCAGGCGAATAACGCGCATGATGGACAAGTGCAATATTATCTTGCTGAATATGATCAAGAACTAGTATTTGGGCTAATTCGGGTAATAGAAGAACTTCAACCCCACCGTCATCTTTTCTTACTCTACTGACCTAAATGCGTTTTACCGAAGTTATAACTTTTAATTGTAAATTCAATTTATCGCTTTTATGGTTAATTTGAGATAGAATATCGTCAACATGATAACTAATGTAATGCCCGGCCATTATTATGTTCCAGCTGATATTATCCGTGGCGTAGTAATAAATATTATAGTATATTTGGAAACATTCTATATAACGTACTTCAACAACAGCTGTTTCCCTCTCATGATCCTCCAGCACGAGAGGATGATATAATTTTGTAGTATAACACACCAAAGTATTTTGCGGAAAATATATCATAGAACTGTTACTGGGAAGTGTGAGGCAGAAACAAGTACGCTGCTCCATAATTAATTAAAAATATCTCTCTTCTGCCTCTTTCTCCTTACACCACCACCTGTTTGCTTCTTTTTACGTTTCCCTCCTCCCGCCAACACTTGATTTATTTTATTTTGTGCTTTATTCTTTAAATTACTTTTTGCCTCTTGCCAACATGCTTTCAAACCCCCTTCAACGGGTCTATTACTATTTAGTCCGTCTTCGGCTGCATTAATACCAGCACGTAACAATTTTTACCAACAGTTTTTGCACCTTGTTTCAATAATGGAAATACAGTTCGAAATAAACCACCTAGAAAACTACCAAAACCATATCCTTCTTGGTATGGTGCAACTTTATATACATTATAACCACTACCTACTGCATGCGAATAATATTGGAGTTAAGGATGATTCATTTTTCTGCTATATACACAAATATAGCACTAGTTTATAATATTGTATTATTATTACTATTATTATTATTACCATCCCTTTTCAGGAATAGAAAAACGTCATATTTCCATTTTATAACTTCACACACCTACGCTACCTCTTAACAGAGGGCAGAATGGACTCCAACGTTTATGCTCTTTCAAGGGGATATTATAAGATTGCCAATTACGTAATTCTAATGTACAAAATGCACATCTTAAAATATCCGGTAATCTACCCAAATAAAAACCACACTCTGCAACTTGACGTGGTAGAACTTTCCATTGCCCCGGTCTTTTAAATGTTGCTAGCCATTCGTTAAATTGGATACTGATACTGGAATCCATGAATTAAATGAAGCGGGATTTAAATGAAGCCACCGAACAAGTATTCGTTTATCTTTAGCTTCTAAAATTTCGTATATTTCGCAAACTTTGGACAGTGGCACCGCTTGAATTTCCTCTTCATAAAATGTACCATCAATCACATCACCATTTAAATCATCTAATACGTAAACCAATTTATTTTCCTTATATTGTATTTGTTTTATTTTAAATATTTCCAGAGTCCAATATTCTTTGTAATTTGTGTGCTGCGTGTGGCCTAGAATTATATCCGTGCATTAGTCGGGGGAGCACATCTATGTAGCGGTAAGTCTTCTCCGCTGTAAAATATTTCCACATTCTTTGCTTCAGGCTGCGATTAAAACGTTCTACGAGGCTTGCCTTAATATTGGGGTTTTCGGTTGTGAAAAACTGAATATTTTGCTTTTTTAAGCACGCCTGGAATGATTTGTTAATAAACTCTGTACCTTTATTTGTTTGTAGCCGCAGAGGTTTACGCCTGGGGAATATTTTATCGAGCGCTTTTATAATATTTTCACAGATTTGGAAAGAACAGGCACGGCCCATGCATAGCGACTAAATATATCAATCACTGTAAAATATACCTATACCCATCATTATAATTCTGTAGACTTTGCATATCGTTTAAATCAGATTGCCATTAATTGTCAATATTAAACACAAGATAGGGATTGCATTGAAACCGTTTACGTGCTGGTTTATGATGTGTATATGTCGGTTGTTCTTTTAACCATTGTTCCACCCTGTGTAAAGATAATGATTTCTTTATAGCTTTCCATAATGGTTAAGCTGTTGAAAACGAGGCAGGGTGTGAAGGGTTATAGTAAATAATAGCTAACTTCTTCATAGTTTATAGTTGCGCCAATTGACAGCTTTTTTACGTTTACGTGATGGCTCCGGCTCCGGCTCCTCTTCCTCCTCCTCTGCTTTTTGGGGAGCAGCAACTGTCAACTTTCGAATATACTCTATTCGTTGAGGGTTACCAATATACTATAAGGGTATATTTGATTTTCCTAATAGTACGGCAAATGGCAAACAAAATCAGATATTAAATCTACTGTATTAGCACCAGGAATTGATTTACCATATATATTAACATTACCATTGGCATCCCATTGAATGTCGGGATTTTGTTTTAATTTACGTAATAAAGGTCTTGCTTTACGCCGGCAGATTTTGGGGAGGGTAGATAATATCTTCCTCTTCCTCATTCTCAACCTCCTCCGCACCACCCCGTTTCTTAGTAGTATTAGTAGTAGCAGCAGTAGTTGTTGTTGCTATCGGTTTTTGATGATGTGTAAATATTTTTGCAATACCTCTCTATACCCATTTTTGCAATACCCATTTTTCTTCTACAGTTTTCCGGTGGTAAATACAACGAGCTATACTTCAAGAACATTCTGGTTGCATAACAACCAGGCGTAGAAACTTGGAAAAATCTTGAGCATCCCGAAATAACTTGAGATTTCCGAGAAAACGGCTGAGTGCGGATGTAGAGCGAATAGGATTTACGCTAGGGTGATCTTTTAAGGGATTGTTAGCGAAAACGGAAGTTACATTTGTTAAGTATTTTAGAAGTTATTACAAAAGGAGCGAAGAAGGTAGCAAAAATTATAATCTTGGTTGTACGTCTAGAGGGCGGCGGTTACACCCGATCTCTGCACGCGAGAACATTCGTAAACTATCGCGTCGATAAACGGACATTCGGGCTTTGGTGTGGGAGAATTCGTGTGATGGCAGATAGAAAACGAGTGTTGACGCCAAAGACAGTGGGAAAGAAAGGAGGAGAACCCGAGAGAGAACCTGAGAAAGAGTCTGCAAAGCAGTACAGCAAATATTTGTTGACTGATGCGGCAATCAGACAAGAAGAAGAAATAAGAAGGAAGCACCTGGAGATAGAGCAAAGAAAAATGGAGGCAGAGAAGATGAGAGCGGAGGAAGAAAAGAGGAGAAGAGAAGAGGAAAAGAGGACAGTCACTCCACTGCAGAGGACACGGCCAAGACCATTGCAGAGAAAAGACTCGATTGGAGAGCTGAATGAAACACAGGACCCCAAGGGTAGAAAGAGACAACAAGAATCTCCAGCAACAGGGGAGGAGGAAGGCCTGAAGAAAAAAAAGAGGATAGCTCTGAAGAACAGAATACGGATATAGAAGAAGAACTAGAAGACAGAAGAGAAGCATATTTGAAAAACTATGAGAAGTCTGTTACGGGGATAGAAAATTATTTGAAAAAATTAAAGGTAGGAAAAGCAATAATAAGGAAAATATCAAATATTTTAAGGAGGTGGTATGGAAAAATAGTAGCTCTGGAAGGGCGATTAACTGAAAAGTAAGTGAACTTTACGCAATATGAAGAAGAGATGGAAACACGGCTGATTGAGGAGATAAGCGGCTACAGATCGGAAATTGATAGACTAAAAGAAGAACTTGCAGAAGCTAGATCGACATCAACAGGAAACGATCGGGTTTCCATTTTGCAAGAGCGTCTGAGATGTAAGAAAGAGGAAATTGAAAACTTGAAGTTAAGTTTGCAAAACCAACAAGAAGTAGCTAAAAAAGCTGTGAAAATAGAAGGGATATTCGAGAGAATGTAAATTGAAAACACATACTTGCGAAAACAAATCAGAGGATAGAAATAGAGAAATAGTAGCTGTTATGGCCTCTAACGCTGAAATGCAAATACAAGCTCAATACGAGTCCAAAGCTAGAGGATAAAAAACAACAACAAATAGATGAGCTAAAACGAAAACTAGAAGACATGAGTCGCAAAGAAAAGTTGTTAATAGAGAAAATTGAGACGGGGACAAGACAGCCAACATTTGCAGATGCCTTAAAAAAGCCTCCGATATCGGAAAGGGCACAAAAAATAGCGCAGGTAATTGAAAAGGATAAACCTTCGCTCTATATTCGACCGAAGGCAGGGGAGTCACTGTCTCAACTTCGGTCGAGCTGGATTGAAACGATAGATCCGGAGAAGGACAAGGTCTGCACAACAATATATACTGGGAAAAAATTAATGGTAGTCCAAGCGGAAACAACGGAAGATGTAAAGAGAATCATTAATAAGCAGGAAGTGAAGGAGAAATTAAATATAGAATCAAAGAAGAAAAGAAATCCGCAACTAATCATATATAATGTTGAATCGGAACTGAAAGACGAGGAAATCGTGAGAAAAGTTATCAATACGAACATCGATTATCAAAAAGATAGATCCTTAGCCACGAAAGAAATGAAAGTAAAGTTCCGAACGGGACCGAAGGGCAAACGACTCTGTCATGTAGTGATAGAGGTCGCTCCAGAAACAAGAAATGTACTATTAAACAAACCAAGATTATATATAAATTATACAAGCCACACTGTAAATTACTACTTGGTTGTGGCGCGATGTTACAGATGTGGCGATTCCGGTCACATCACAAGATACTGTGATGGGGACGAGGTCTGCTCGCATTGCGGTGAAAAAGGACATAAGAGGGATTCTTGCGCCAATAAAACAAACCAAGAGTATGCATTCCATGCAAACTACGTAGAAAGGAGTGTAAGGTAGAAGACTACAGGGAATGTCATACATACAAAAACTTGCTGTCGAGGAACAAAAATAAAACAAATTATGGACTTAAGATAACAGAAGAACTGGAACGGGGACAATTCTGGATAAAGGATATGACGTGGAGAAACAAAGAGGATGAAAAGAAATTTAAAGATTGGCTAGAAGAAATGAGAGGGACAAATAATTTGGAGAACTCTTTAACAATTGTAGAAGATAATTTAACCTGCGAGGAAAATAATCAAATAATTATGCATTTTGTTAATCCAAATTTAGCAACATTCCCTAGAGGATTTGCTCAAATTCTAGCAGACACATTTTATGAGGATTTGTTTTGGAGGACATGGAAAAATGAACAATAAATAAGAGCGACGGAAGAACAATTAATATATTCTACTCATCAAACAAGTTTAGATGTAAATTTATCCATATCCAATCCTCCAAAGAAGATTTCCTAAATGACTTGAGAGATCTGTTGATCTACTTTCAAGAACTACAACTAAATGACAAAATAGAAATAAATATACCATGCATAGGCATGGGCCTATGGAGACACAACCCAGAAGAAATACTGGCGGAATTTGCAGAATATAACAAGAAGGAGGATAAACTTGATTATCTTTAAAATGTTCGTAACAGAGAAATCATTAATGAAGACACTAATTGAAAGTGAAAAAGGAAGCTTTAGCATCTTATATACACCAAGGAAAATTGAACTAAAAGATCCAATGATACGGGAAGAAGAAGCTGACCACCTAGTGATAGAACTAACAATTCAGAAGCAGATGCGGAAGCAGAAAGTGCAAGTGAAGAAGCAGAGTTCAGAAATAACGATCCTTCCGATGAAATGAGTACAACAAGCATAATATGGAAAACTAAATCACCATCCCAGAAGAAAAGAGACAGGAAAAGGTTGATTGAGTTTAGAAAAATGAAAAAATGAAATCCTAAGTCTTACTTGTAACTGCATAGAGAAAGAAGAAAAGACCACATCAAGTATTGGAACACAAACCGAAAAGAAAAAAACTGGAGAATGAAATTGTTAGCTATTTTTACCAGGAGAAAAATTAAACCCTGAATTGGATAGAAATGCAGTCTCTGATGAAATGGGAAATAACAGTCAAGATGAAACAACATAACAATAACAGAACAATCGAGTAAAGAAGAGGAAGAGGCCTCATTGAACCCTGAACAAGAGGAAGAAAAGTCGGAAGGTAGGAACAAAGAGAAAAAGGTAGAGAAGTCTGAGATAGCTCCATGGAACTATAACGTAGAAGAGAAACTTTAAAAACTTACCTCTTTGGAAGAACCACAAATATTAACTGTTGCCCTCAGACACCTGGTTAGGAATCTAAGTGGGGATGGAGAACGTATTACGTTCCCATTACCAAATGCGATCGATAGAATAACTCTAAAAAGGAATAACTTGCCAACTGACCCAAAGGAACTCTTGCTATTAATAGATGAGGTCTTCGAAAGAAGAAAGGAGAATTTCGACTTGAACGAGGTCTATGAAGACTTCATGAGGGCGCATTGTAGAGTGGTCCTGGACACACAGGAACCATGGCCGCGATGCTATGTGCACACGAGATTCGCTTTTTAAATATGCAGCCTGAACGGTGTTCTGTACTGCAAATAAATGCACAGGCTTCCAGATTAGTTGGTACAGAACTGAGGAAAATTTCAGAAGAGCAACAAATAGATTTAATTTGCATACAGGAGCCTCATTCTTATCGGGGACAGATTGGAGACTTCACAACCTTTGCACAAATTGCCGCTATAAAAAACAACTCAAAAGCAGCAATAATAAATATGAATAGGAATATACAACTTGTAGAAATTACTCAATTCATGGATGAGTGGACCTCCTGCGTGAAGGTATTAGCGGGAAGAGAAAACTTTTTAGTTGTCTGCATGTACTTCCAGTTCCGCCACGAAATTGATCCGTACCATGTAAAATTGGAGAATATATTGAACAATTACCCAAATTATAAAATCCTAATATCAGTAGATGCAAACGCTAAATCGCCATTATGGTTTAGTAATACGACAACAGATAGAGATAGAAGACGAGGAGAACTATTAGAAGAATTAATATCATCACAAAATCTAGTAATACATAATAATGAAGGAGAACCCCCAACCTTTCATAACAGGGCGGGCGCCGAAACAAATATTGATCTGAGTTTAACGACAATAAATTTAATTGAGCAAATAAAAAATTGGCGAGTTTTGGATGGAAGCACTAGCAGCGACCATAATGCGATCAGATTCGAAATTGAGCTGAAAAATGAAGAAACAGTACAGAACACCGTTATGGAAGAAGAACAATTAAGATATAATGTGGATAAAATTAATAAAAACAAATTTGAAAGGCACCTACAACTGCCCCAGATTATAAGGAATGCAGACTTAGATGAACTGGCTGCAGAAATAGAATACTCCGCGGCTAGAGAAATCGAAATGGTGCTGCCACCTAGGATGAACGGTAAAACTAAAATAAGAGCCCCCTATTGGTGCCATGAATTAACTTGATTAAGAAGGATTACTCGTGCAAAGCGTAAAAGCTATCAGCAAGCACGGTACCCAAATTTGAAAGGAAGAAAACTTGCAGAATATCAACAGGCAAAATTAGAATATAAAGATAAAATAGAAAAAAGGAAAATAGAGACTTGGGACAAATATGTGCAAACAAATTTAACTATGATGCATGGGGAAAACCGTACAAAGTCTGGATGGCAAAAGCAACTCCGACAACTTTCTCAACATTAGAGAAACCAAATGGAGATAAAACAAAAACGTGGAAAGATTCGGCTGAGCTTCTGTTGGAAGAATTAATACCAAGAGATGAAGAAATTAATGACACGGAGGAACAAAAATTGATAAGAGAAACTCGGGCAATTTTTTTTCAGGAAGTAGACTCTGCACAAATAACGGAAGACGAAATACCACTAATCCAGAACTTAGACGTAGAATTGGCTATAAGATCGTTGAAAAATCGAAAAGCACCGGGACCAGACAATATAAAATCCGAGATCTACAAAATTTTTAAAGAAATATGGGTACCATACTTAACGTGGCAATACAATGAATGTATAAGACAGGGGAGATTTCCAAACTGTTGAAAAGTAGCAAATTTAATTGTATTTTTAAAAAGCCAAGAGAAATCAAAAACAAATCCTAGATCTTATAGACCTATCTGCCTATTAAATCTTATTAGCAAAATCTTTGAAAAAATATTAGTAAACAGGATACAATCTAGTAGAATAAATTTAGAGAACGACAATATTCAGTATGACTTTCGAAGAGGTAGATCGACGCAGGACGCTATAAATAAATTTTGCAGTGACATTAACAACTCAGAAGGAAAGTATGTATTAGCATTATATATAGATATAAAGGGAGCTTTCGACAACCTCTGGTGGCCAGCGCTATTTGCAAACATGAAAGAGTTAAACATCC
>JAGDQP010047132.1:0-15113 GCA_022664845.1 Lepisma saccharinum
CATCAACCAATATAACATAAATCATCATTCAGGCAAATGTAAAAAATGTTGCCAGAGTCGAAAAAACGATTTTAACAAAATATTTATATGTAACATTCCTGTAGAAAACCCATTAATTAAACTGGTTGAAACAATCCTCGGTGTAACTAAAGAGATTCCGTTGTTACTCATTAAATATTGGAATGTCCTTACAGGTTACAGAGATGTATTCAGGCAACACTGTCAGTGACGAGTGCTACTAGTTTGTGTGTTTTCACCTCTACTAGTTTGTGTGTTTTCACCTCTATCACTAGCTCATTTTCATCAAAAATGGAAAAAAAAAATGTGGAACTATTTGACTACTATCGGAAACACTGAAATTTAAAGTGCGAGTTACGATTGTCAGTTGTTCATTGATATGAAAATAGGCTAGCGTCTGAACGTAGAAAGTCCTATTTTCGAAAGCTTCAAAAAAACACGATTTAATCGAGTGTGCAAAAACTCCACCGTACCTGACTTACCTAACCTCCACGTACCCTTGGTCACTAATTTTATTAAATTTCCTAATGCGTGTATATACGATATAAAAAAGAGTTATTTTTCTAAAAATAAATAAATAAATAAACTACAAACAAAATCACACCAGGATTCAATCCCGGGTTCTCCGTATTAGCTTTCCGACATGCTACCAATACACCTGGCCACACACACATATATAATATGATATAAGCCCATGTATGACTTTGTACGTGTTTTTTTTTAAAAAAATCTGTTCTCTATGAAAGGTGATATCAACTTTAGAGAGAGAGCTAAATGTAATGAGTTTTTGCTTCAATGTTGGTTCCGCTAGCGCTCGTCAGGAGGCACCACAGCTGAGCACAGTAACATGGCGGCGAGTGAGTATGCTTAATTTCTTCTTCCCCCACCGATGGAGATCTAATCGACTTTGCCTTGTAAATGCATCTTGTCTTTTATGATTATGAAAACCACTTCCGAACTGACTTCCCGCTGGATAGATCGGTTCCAAATGATGTCAGAAAATCCCCTCGATCCTTCTATCATCATCATATTACTGCGCTGAACTTTTGCCTCCTGGCGGACACAACCAGAACCAACAACGGGATCCCTAGGGATACTGCTAGAAATATGAACTTAGCTTCAAAAATCACTTACACTTCATCAATTGACATTCATTACATTTTGTGTACCGGTTAACACACCATTCAAATTGGAAACATCATTTTGACTCACCCTGTAATTGGAGTGAGTACATATTGATGTAATCATGTAACCGAGTGACCGCAGTTCACTTGGTGAAGCGTTGACTTAGCATCAGAAGGTCCTGAGCTCGATAACCAGAGGCCGATCATCCTGACTGAGATTTCTCCAGGATTTTCCCTCAGTCACACCAAGCAAATGCCGGGATGGCAAATTTATCTTACCTCGAATGACACCTTCCAGCATCCTTTCCCTTTTCTTATCTCCGTCTGAGCCATAGGTGCCTAAATACCACAAATAAATTTAAATTTACATTTAATCCTGTATGCAGAATAAACAAAAAAGGACAAATGATATGTGTGTCTCAGAATAAACTTTAGACACAATTATACTTAAACTTCGTCGAAATCGGTATTAAAATAGGCAACAGTAATTCAGTACGGTAACTTTATATCATAATACCTGTAGTGTAATTACAATAGGATTAACATTGTGACTCTAATATATTTGACTGCGATATTTATCATTCATTACTGAAAAAATATATTTATTTACATTCAAACACGAGATAATATGTCAGACTTTAGGCGTATTGTGTTCCATTTCAAAATTCAGCTTCATTAATTTCAAATTTCTACCCTTAGAATAAAATAACGTATATTTTTAAGTGACACACGTCTCTCGTTGGCAGGACTTCCTAACACTGCCATTGTATTTATCTGACATATCCTATTGTTAAAAGCATAATATAATTTCAATATTTATATCTCTTCGTTGATAATGTCAAATATTTTGTGCCATATTAGGTCTCCCTTGTTTTTCAATTTCTGATTGTTAGTCGTCTCGCTCTATGCTTAAAGAGAGAAAAAAATATATAATAAACGTGTTATTTTCTCACGGCTGCTTAGCAACCGTTGCTAAGGCGACAGATATCTTGTTTTCTTTTCCTAGAGGGGAAAGTAAATGAATAATTAGTAGCGTAAATTGCGGGTTATTTTCCTTCCTTGACATTGTAGTAGACCTGAATGTATTATCACATTTACTGACGACAATATAACTGGTTCTAAAAAAAAAAAAAAAAAAAAAAACCAACCTTTGTCATCATGGATTTCCGCGAGAATTTAAATGTGGTTTCACAATATTAGGTTTCCGTCGGGCTTGCCTGTTAGAATTTTTCCCCTCATGTAAACCTGAAGACAAACCTGACTTCAGGCCAGGACTTCCGCCAGGATTTTTACTTGAGGGGGGGAGGTAAGTGGGTTTTTGCATGGTTTCTGTCTATTTTTGACCGTAAAAATGTTGAAGTTGGGAGGGGTGCTCTCGACGATTTGAGGCTGATACCCTTACAGGAAGGGGGGGAGTCTGGCGAAATCACTGCTGCAGACTTCTATCAGGTCCGGTTGGAACACCTGTTCCCGCCATAGCAGATAGTACTCATCAGTTTGATTTCGAACATGAAGTTAGCATGAGGTATTTTTTTTAGCAGATATAATGAAAACATAAAGAAGAAAACAGCTCATTTTGATTAACATACATTTAACAAATAACGGTTTACGACCACACAGACGGCTACAAAAACTATCTGCTTTCTAGTACGGCTGCACAGAAACCCATAGACTATCATTTTAAGTTTATTTTTGTATTATAATAAAGTAGTAAATGTGGTAGGTTTATTAGCCTGTAATTATACACTTTCGAAGTAATAACTCTTAATTTTTTTTAAAATACAGAGATCAGGCTGGACTGATTAGTTTTTACAAGTTTTGTTCTACGATATTTTTTAATTTGGATTCTATTTATGGTCTTTAGGCATTTAAGGCACAAGTCAGGATAGGGAGGATTTTGGAAGGTGTCGGCCAGGACCTAGGTGCCATTTCGGCATTTGTCTGATGTGACTGAGGAAAACCCTGGATAAAGCTCAGCCTGCATGGTCGGCCGCTAGGATCGGACCCATAACCTCCCGAATTCTACGCCAATGCTCTACCCTCTTTTTTTAAGTTTATTTTCGAAAGACTAATCTACTACAAATGATATTACAATTTCGGAACTAGCACTGCAAATACAATCAAAAAACAACATGCAAAGAAAAAATAATAAACAAGAAAAATAAAACACGAAAAAATCTTAACAAAAAGAATATTCTAAAACAAAGAAACTCAAAATAATGCTAAAAAATGGGGTGCTTCTATTAATAAACAGCTCGTATGTAATGAGCATACTTTTTGTGTTTTTTTAGACAAATTTTGAAATCTTAACTGGATTTGAGCTAGATATTGGTCCTATAACTGACCATCTCTTTCCACTAGTAACATATACATAGTTTGGGCAGTGAGCAACATTAAAAATCTTATTTTACTGTGTGTGTAAGGGGGGGAGGGGGAGAAAAAATCAGGAAAATCTAGTAATTTAAGTAAATGAATTTCGTCAAACTGCGTTCTCGTAATACGATTAATTATTTGTATGTACTTTTTCCATACTACGTTTCCGGTAATAGAGGTTTTTTTTAGCAGTGATTCATAGTATCAACCTTTTTACATAAGTAATACGAAGGTTTATCTGTGATACGTATAGAGTATAGCTTTTCATTGTTAGGAAATATTTGGTATATTAATTGGAAGTATCAAATTGTGTAGATGAAGTTGAACTCATAATTCGAGTAGATTTTGCCCGATTAACTGCCAATTTCCATGGCTATGATATTTGATGGTTCGGGTGTTGGCTATGCCTTGCATTATTTACAGTCATTTGGTCTAGCGGAATTTTGCCTGCCAATGCATATGCAATTTCAGTGAAAGTGTCCGTTAAATAAGACATTTTAGCTATCCATGGAGTGCAATTCAGAGGTAAATCTAATGATATAATATACTGAGCTATGTGTGCAAAGGTGGGAGTTTCAGAACATAATATAGTTATGGTGGTGTATTCTAAAGAATTCTCTCTGTATTTTGAAATGTTGCAAATTGAGCCCTCCCTTATTGAAACAATAAGTTAGTTCGAACAGTACGCAGGGTATATTTACACTAAATGAAATATCCAATAAATTTTGGGATTTGAGCAAAGGTATCTTGATAAATCGGAAATCATTGCAAATAGTAGACCCACCTGCTTAAGATATAACAATTAACAAAACGTACCCTTGATATGAACATACGAAAGCCATTTTGGAATTTGTTTAATTGATAAACCATATTACCGATGATACGTGTTTCATTATTTTTCTTAGTTTCTTTTATATTAATCTAAAAATCAATACCTAGAATAGTTAAGTGGTTAACACAGTGCCCCACTTGACTGTAAATTTCTCTATTACTGGAATGAATAGGCATGATTTTGGTTTTCTTTTGGTTTAATTTTATGCCGGGAATGTTACCATATTCGGCAATTAAGTTAATGATTTTATTTGCTTCCTTGGCTTCATACTATATGGCACAACCTATATCATCCACATACGTAATAACTTTGAAGTAATGACCATTACAAGGGATGCCTGTGAGTAAGTTTCCAATTTGCATTGCTACAGGTGTAAGCAATAAGGAAAAAGTTGACTACTTACGGGGTTGCCTTGCTCTAGTCCATTATACATTTCAATGGTAGGCATTTTTTGTTGATTAATATGTATAGTCGACTTTTTGGCAATTAATATTCCTTTTATTTCGCGGAATTGTTTGGGACATATATTGCATGTTCATATGTCGTTATATACTTCAGTGAGTATGGGGATCAAGGTTTCCTGCAGTACAACAAACAATTTTGGGGAGATCTCGTCAAGTCCAGGATTTGACGTTATTTTGATAGAATTTATCGCTTCTCTAACGTAAATATTCACCTCTTCACTGTTTTTATGATTTTTCGTTAATCATCCTTTTCACACTTGTTTCATTGTTCATTGAAAGTTGCGCTCTGGACAATTCGGGATGGATAGTATAGATTAGGAAATCTTTCAAAGACTTGAAACTGATTCAACTGAGCAACTTTGAACAGATTTTTTGTTAGTGTTACAGCGCTATCACGGAAAACCATAAACTTAGAACTTTATACGAAGAACTGGGAACTTTTGCCATTAGACTTTAAACGAAACGATTTGAGGTTCTCCATGTTGGTAAATACAGCGTAACTCGGTAATAACGATATCTCGCCAGATAGTGTCAGATGTTCTGTTGTACCAACATATTCCTTATAATTATATAAACATCGGTTACAACGACATTCGGTTATAACGACACACATTTTTAAGTCCCTTGGAAGTCGTTATAGCCGAGTTCTACTGTAAATAAAAAAAAACGAAAATAAGCTCAGTAACATGATCGGTCTTCGATATCTAATACATGTTTATTTTTTTTCAGTGTACATACAGCATGTAATCTCTAATGTCTACAGCCTAAACCTATCCTCTCATAAAATGATATCACTGTGTCAAATTAGGCATCTGAAGCGATCACTACTTAATATATCTTAGTCGTGAAAGGCGACATATAAAGCGATTCTAAGCAGCTTCGCGCGATCAGCTGAATAATAATAAGGTGATTGGTTATTGTAACGTAAGGGTTATAGTTAGATAACTTGATCATTGAAAGTTTAACTAACGTTTACAAATAGATCTCTAATAATTAAGAATATTTTTAATTAAGATCTATTAATATAAAAATGTTAGCCCTGCGTTTCTACTAACAATCGCGAAGACTCTAGTTCCTTGATAGCATCTAAAGCTGTAACCGAATCCAACGGTTCACCGTCGAGTGTACTATTTGCATCGTCCCGTTGTACCCTGTTTAGCGCCGTTGTCCGATTTCAAACGGTAGATGGCACTACTGTATAACAGTTGAAAGCCTAATGGACGCAAGGTACATGTATGAATGTTGAAGGTCTTATTCTGAAGAAATGGGAATTGAATTGAATTTTTATTTAAGGCTTTTTGGCAACTTCGGCTCAGGCCGAAGAAAGTAAAATGTTAAACAGAAAGTTATCAACAAATGTTATAACTACATTGCAACAGTTTACTAAATACAGATCGTGAGAAAATAATAAATTTCCTCTAAGAATGATATCTGAAAATATGCAGCATCTTATTGGATTTCTGCAAAGGCAAATAGGTGGGGCTGGGAATTGTACGTAGAATTTTTCAGGATCAATTTTAACAGTAAAAATTTTAAAGTTATACTCAAAATTTTGGAGGGGGTGACCCCTCTATCGGGGTATGAGAAAGGGTAGAACCCTATGTGACATATCAAATCAAGGCACTTCTGTTGTTGCGGTTTGAAAATCTTAATGTAGTAAAATAATAAAAAAAGAAAAGAAACTTCGTTATGCAAACCTGCACATAGAAACACAAGTGACGCGAAAGTAGGTATTCTAGGACAGCAATTCAAACAGATTTCTGCATTCGGTAGGTCCGGGGTCGATATCTATGGCCTGCCTGAAGTTTTTTCGTGTTTTGTTGTTGTACCAGGTAAATACGGGGATTATACTTTGAAACTAGGTCACTTGTGGTCGACTCCCTCACCTATCACTCAGACATCTGGAGACTCTAAAAATTTAAATTAATAAGGTAGCAAGTCATGGTCACATCTCTAGGTGTTTCCTTGCTGCTGTGTAGATAACCCCTAAGTATAGCGCTAAAATATCTCGTGAGACTACTATTGCAGATTGTACTAAGCTTGTCTCTGGACTTTTTTTTCTGTAAAAACTATGGTAGCCGACTGCTCCAATACAATCTTGTACTCAGGTTCGGTAAATTTACTTTCGAAACAGTAAATAAAGTTTTTTGTAGTCCCATCTGCGACCTTGTACATGTAAACTTTATTGATACGATGGTGGACCATTTATCGTAACTCCGGAACTTTTTGACTTAATTTCTTTTCTTGTTGTTTAAATTTCTCCCATTAGGGTAAAAGGTTAATTTAATCTAGTTTACATTAATCTTGATTACACTAGGTTAGGAAAAGTTTGATTGAAGCGTGCTTACCCTAAAGTAGATTTGTTCCCGTGAGAATAAAGCATGAGTGGAATTAATATTCCGAGAGTACCAGGTTAGATTTTTTGTTATTTTCAACGTTATCAAATTTAATATAACCTGAAGAGAAGCTGATAAGCACTACACGAGCGGATCATCCATTTACTCCTAAACCAAGTACTTTCCTTTTCTTATGTGTCTACATGCTATTGTTGGCATGAGGTTTATATTAATTAGTAAATTTATCGACGTGGTTTTTCTACCGTGTACAAAATCCAATAATACCGTTTCTCATTAGGTACGACAACGCCAAGAACGTGATGCAACCTTCACATAACAAAAGTAATTTGTTTGGGGGTGTACTCGATTATAATCACTGCACGATCCTATTATTCTTAACTTTTTCATGCAATCTCATGTCTTTCATATGCTGGCTTGAGACTCAACACGCTACGTTAAAGCAAGGTTAGGCTAGATTGCATCAAATACGAAAAAGTTAAAAGAGTACAAGGGCCCTGAAGTGTTTACAATAGAGCAGCTCCGTGATTGGCTACATTACCTGGTCCGCACTATTCATAACATTACATTCTTTTAATTTATGTGTACAAAGTTACACATGGGTAATTAACAAAGGTTAAGTTGCTTGCGTAAGGGATAAATGTATCCCTATTATTTAGGATAAACTTTACTTTTGGGACCCCAGGTTCCGCCAGCTATTAAGGCATATGTACGGTCTCTACGTCATTCCCTTCCAAATAATTTAAACTGACACTTCTATAGAACCTAATGACAAGCAGAAATTTATAAAGTATTATGAAAAATTATGTCTCATTATTATTTCGTTAAATACCGACTCTAGTTTATCCACTGATGCGGAACTATATGAATGCTTTGTATGGCGCGTATTTATGCTTCGAAATCTCGGACTACAGTATCGAAAGAGCAAAGACAGGTTAGAGAAATGTAATGTGAGATATTTTTATTACACGCTATGCACATTGCCTTTAACACTCCAACGTACTTTCCACTCTTCCACACGCTTTGCAAACATTACATTTCTCCTGTAAATTTTACACATTTAGGGCCCCCAAAGTAAAATTTGTTCATTATTTCTAATGAAACTGATCTGAAATCAGTTATATATAGCGTGGGCTACAAATCACCGTAAGTCATAACTGGTTTCCACAAACGATTGCATTTATTAGCGGAAATTTATCGAACTATTAAGAAAAGTTGATTAACGTTAAAAAAAAACTAAAACACACACACAAACACACATATATTTAATATATTCAAATCAACACATTACTTTCTCATTCTTCAAATATGGCTTCTAGCTGCACAAACGGTGGATACGTTACATCCAAGCGTACACAAGATGTGCCGTCGATACACACCCTTCATTACGCCCTACGCCGCTCAATTCGGATAGCAACAACGGCGCATCAAACGGTACAACGGCAGAATCAAGGGTGCTAAATGGTGGATTCGGATGGACCTTAAGACACAAAACATTAATTTTTATAACATGGGTTATCAACACTGACTACTGGGCTGCTTAGGGACTGGAACATCCACAGTATTTTTCTATTGCGTCGTATAATGTTTATGTCATGTGTAGTGCTGCTACGTATAATGTATTAGAATAAAATTTTAAAAAATAAGAATTTTTTCAAAAAATGGGTTGACAGCACTGAGAACTGGGATATTTGGGGACGCGGACAAATAATATTTTTCTATTGTGTCGAACAATGTTTATACCAATTTTGGTGTAGATAGATCTAAAGGAATGGAAGCAATTTGAATAACTGAATCTAATAAAAATAGGTTGGCAACACTGATCCACTGTACCAATCAAGACAGTTTTGCGGGTTTGAGCTAGTTTAGTCAAGACATTTCCAACGATATCTTAACCATCTCTATGCACGTTGTAGTTCCTGAGATTTATTTTTTTGGATGTACCGATAAACGGATGGCTGACTGGGAGTGATTAAAATGTTCCTTTTTAGGTCTTTAGATAGCAAAGCTAAAGAAAAAGGGGGCTTTATAATCCCCCGCTCGGTCCGTCCGTTTGTACGTGTTCACTAATACGTGTTCGATAGAAACAAACCCAAAGATTTAATGGTATCGTATTGACTGAACAAAGTATGTTAAACGGTACTGTGAAAGGTACCTGAGTGGTCTAAATCTGAGAAATCAGCTATGTATACTTTCACACGTTGTGTACGGTGATGTAGTATACGATAATCTTACGGATATATTAGCCAGAGGACAGCAAAATGTCCAAATTGCCTGCGATCTTTCCATTTTGAACCTAAGATAGTTTGATTAAGATTCATCCTATTTTAATAAATTAGAATGGTTTACTTGCATGAACGTTCCAAGTCTTATTCCCCTGTACAAAGTGCTCAAAACTAAGGAACCATCACGTTCTTCTCTCACACTTCCAGCAATTATGAGATTTATACAAATTTGACACGAAATCTTACAGGTTTACTTCCTTTCAACTCGACGGTATAATTCAGACGTTGCTCTTAATCCTTCACAGTACTTATGGAACAGTCTTCCACCGGGGTTTCCGCCAGGATTTTCAGTTTGAGGGTATTGTAAAGTCAAAATTGAGAGGGCGTAAGCGAAGTTTTGTACGGTTGCTATCGATTTTCACTGCAAAAATTTTAAAGTTGGGGGGTGTTGTCGAGACCTTGGGGGTAAACCCCCCACAGGGAGGTCTGGCGGAATCACTGTCTTCCACACTCGATCAGGTGCATGGGTTCAATGACATTATTCCGTAAAAGTATTAAGAAACTGTTTACTTATTAGGTGTTGTACTATTCGATGAATCGAGAACGGTGAACTTCGGATTTCCTACACTTCGTATGCTGTTACGTCTTTGCAACAGGTTAAGGTAAGGAAATATGATATTGTGGATGTCTGTGTGTATGTACATCGAGAGTAAGGGAACGCATGTTTCTATTCAGTCCAAAAACTTCTGACATCGCGATTAATCAAGGAAATTGAAATTGAAAATATACAGAACGGTTATTGTGCCGGTAATACTTTACGGTTGCGAAAGTTGGAGTACGACCCTAGCAGATGAACATAAATTACGAGTGTTTGAAAATAAGGTTTTGAGAAAGATATACGGACCGAAATGGGACGAGATGACAGGAGAGTGGCGGAGACTGCATAATGAAGAACTCCACGGTCTGTACGATTCATCAGATGTAAAAATAATGAAATCGCGACGACTAAGGTGGGCAGGCCATGTAGCTCGGATAGGGGAAAAACGAAGATGATATTCTATCCTGGTTGGAAGGCCAGATGGAAGTAGACCACTGGGAAGACCGAGACGTCGTTGGGAGCACAATATTAGAAGAGATCTTCGAGAAGTAGGTGTTCGTGATGAAAACTGGCTTGATATTGCCCAGGATAGAGTCCAATGGCGAACGTTTGTTACTACGGCGATAAACTTGCGAGTTCCATAAGCCATAGAGTTAGTTTCTTTTATTATCGCTTCTATTATTAGTATTAACATTTTTTTTACCGTGGATGAATGTTAAAGATCACTTATCTTTTACGGTCTTCAAGTGTATCTTCAATTTTGTTGAGCAACTACATTTTTATTTGAAGATATTGGATAGCAGATTTACTGTGATTTTAACTATCTGTTACTTAATAGTCTGATAACATTGGAAATGATTCGTTGTGTGTGTGTGTGTGAGAGAGAGAGAGAGAGAGAGAGAGAGAATTTCTACTTATATCTATGTACACGTGTGCATACACGAAATTAATTATTGTGCATAGGGCAGTTTGCTGGAGGTATATTTGTTCAGTGGTTATGCCATTTCAGCTGCTTGCATGTATATATTCTCAAATGCAATGTTGTGTGCAACACATATATACACATGCAAAGTTATGGTCTTAATCAACATTGCTTTTTAGTCCTAAGTAAGATTATTGGTATTTGGTAAATTGGTTTTCTAATAGGCGGTCTTTCTATTAGATCACACAAGGAAATTGATTTTAGTTATAATGGAATCTGGTGTAATATGATTGATATTAGGAAGAAACCTAACGCAACTGAATCAAACTAGATTTAATCACTTCGGAGATTACCTTAACTTAATACTCGACTCCCTTGGCTTCAATATATAAGGTATTATCGAGAGTGTATGCGACTACAGTGATTTATTCAGTATTTAAAAATTAAGATGGATTTACGGCGGAAATTATGATTTTAACTGCGTTTTTATGACATTCATTGAGGCAATTTATATTAAGGGGGATTTGAAACCGGATATTGTAGGTGATGTGAAAGAGATGTGACTAAAATCACTGTTTAACTATAGGCTATACTGTTCTCGTACAATGCACATATATAATAATACTGTAGAAACATCGTGAGAAATAAAATCACCTGTGGAACTTGTTCCAAATTTATACCTTCAGTTAGTGTACCTCATATTTCGAGTTTTCCTTTTTCTGATTTTTAACTTCAAACTTCAATAATAATCAAAAGACTTTTTTTTTTTTTTTGCTTTACTTACCTCTTTAAAGCATTTTCTTCAATTTTAGAACAGGATAATGTTTTGAATAATCTATAAATAAACAAAAAGAAAACTTCAAACAACTGGAAGTGATTAGAAGTTACAAATCTCTGATCGGATAGTTTCTAATATTTTCGTTTCATTTATCAGTATCCGACGAGAAGACAATTCCTTCTGACAACTAAATCTGATTTTATTTTCAGACCCAAAGACATTGCACGTACCAGGTGCGTAAATATGAAACCGGAATTTATGTACAGAAAAGACACAGTGATTGGATGACAATGCTAAGAACTATTTTATTAGAAGTATTGGCCATCGCTAGCGATACATTTCTGCCATCGTTCCGGCAATGTGTGGATGCCAGACAAAAAAAAATTATGTGCCTCTTGTGCTGAAAACCAGTCATCAAGCCATTTTCGTAAGATGTGAAGTGCTGGTCAGCAAGTGCGTGTCCCATGGATGCAAATAAGTGAAAATCGGAAGGCGCAAAGTCTGGTGTGTAAACCGAATGCGGAAGGATTTCCCAGCCAAACGTTGCAATCGTTTCCTTGATCGGTTTTGCTGTGTGAGAGGGTGCATTATCGTGAAGCACAATCAATTTATGTTGTCTTTGGTCATATTCTGGTCGTTTTTCACGCAAAGCTTGATGTAAATCAATCATTTGTTGTCGGTAACGTTGGGTATTAACGGTTTCGCCAGGTTTCAGCTATTCATGATAGATTTGGTCTTGCAGTCGATGTCTGATCTCACTAAACACAAAGCATTGTCTTCCGTCCATAACGATTTGGTCTTGCAGTCGAAGTCGCCGGTTCTCCTGGAGTTACCCATGATCTTTTACGCTTCGGCTTCCCGAAATAGATCCACTTTTCGTCACCAGTCACAATTCGATGGAGAAATGATTTCCTTTTGTACCTGGCGAGCAGAATTTCGCAAGTGGTTTTTCGGTTTTCATGCTGTCGTTCAGTCAATGCATGTGGAAACCATTTTCCCACCTTCTGAATCTTACCCATGGCTTTTAAACATGCCTCTCGTGTCACATTTAATTGATTCGCGAGTTGTTGTTGCATTTGAGCGTCATCCTCATCCAACAAAGCTTGCAATTCTCTGTCTGCAAACTTTTTCGCTGGTCAAAATCGCCACTTTTAAATTTTGTAAACCACGCATAGCACTGTGACTTACCAAGAGCATGATCACCGTAAGCTTCGACAAGCATGCGATGCGATTCTGTAGCAGTTTTCTTCAAATGGTAACAAAAAATCAATGCTGTCCACACATCGTAGTTTGTAGGTACAAATTACGCCATGTTCAACGCTATTAAACACTACACTATGACATGAAATTTGTCTGGTTGAGAGTTGCAAATCGTTATCAGCAGTCAGAACAAACAAGTGATGCCAAGGACGCAGTTTTACGGTAACCACAGTGACAGCTAACGCCGTCTATGCACAAATTCCGATTTCATATTTACACACCTGGTAATCGTTACATCGAGCAGGGAGGGATATAAAAAAATGACCATGTAGATTTACGGATAAAAAGTAACAAAAATCTTTTTAAAACCACTTTATTTTAACAATTCGTACTAAAAAGTAATAAATAAATAAATAATCGTTTATGCATGACTAAAAACAAAAGCATAGGGCGCTCTCTCATAATTATACAGTCACTTTATAAATTCCTGAATTGACGCGCCCCATGCTTTTGCTTTTAGTCACGCATAAATAAATTTATTTTTTTACTTGTTAGTACGAATTGTTTAGGAAAAGTTTTTAATGATATTTTTCGAGTTAATTCGGTGTTCCGATACTTTTTCTGAATCTAATGTTTTGTGACCCAAATCCTAAAGTGTTTTGCAACCAGTCAAACACAACATCGTTGGAGGGTAGTATTTATTTTAGGACAAAGAAGTTCATACTTAAAATAAATAAATATATTAAAATATGCTTTTAAAATATATGATAATAATAATAATAATAATGATGATAATAATAATGATAAATTACTGCCATATTCAATCCAGAAGTGGATGAGGCCTCTCCCTGAAGGGATGAGTTGGTCTACTGTTCCTACGCTGACAAGACGTGTTGGGAGAGGAGAGCCGAAGGTCTCACTGTGATCGCCACTGTCTTTTATTCACAGCACCTCCCCAATTGTCCTCACGATGCTGGGTGAACACCGAAAATTTTGAGCCCCCACCGGGAATCGAACCTGGGACCGCTCGCACTGAAATATATATATATATATGTGAAAGTAACGTTGGAATATTGTATTGTCACCCTACTTACGTCGCTGTGCAAAATTTCAACATTGTATGGCGTCGGGAAGTGAGTTAAATTAACGTTGCAAGATTTGAGAACACCACGAATCATTGTGAACTAAAGAAAAGAATGTAAAAATACAGTTCATTTTTTTTTTTTTTCAAATTTATAAACTGGTAATTTTTCCCACTTTTATTTCAAAGAGTCCGGTCTGGGGTGTGAGTGCATAGTGAATTTTATTAATTTCGCTTATGGTTCTAGACAAGCCGAGGTAATTAGTAAAACACAAAAGCCATCCACACCCTCAAAAAAAAAAAACTTTTGACAATCATAAATCTGCTTCATTGTTATTGTCTCTGGAACATACGAGAGGTGATGACAGTTTTCTTTGAAAACAGTTGATGATCAAAGAAGCCTGGCAATATCGTTTTCTCTCTTGTGTGGTGGTGCTTCGTGGTTCGTCTCCCTTCGATTACGTTATTGCTTTCTGGAGGCCATCCGACCAGCCAGCTCCTTTGGGATAAATGTCGAAAGCGTAAAAGTCGCCAACGAACCGATATCTTTCTACAACTTTTTTTTTTCACTTTCTCATTCTCCATCTTTCTTTCTTTCTTTCTTGTTTCCTGTTACCTTCTTTTCGCTTCTTCGTCCTATTATCTTCAAGGAAGAGAAGGATGGGGGACAAGTATCGATCTACTGACCACCGGAATCACCAACTGAAGCCTCGAGACCAATAAAGTGAGCCAAAATTTCACCACCAATTCTTTTCTTTTTTCTTTTGGCTTTCAGCTGCAGTCTTCCCGCGAAACTAGATTCTTCGTCAATTTTACGTAGAATTTCTCTCTCTCCTTCTCTCTCTCTCTCACACACATACTCTTTCTTTTCTCTCTGTGTTGGATGTGTCACCTTGCCTTTAGCAAAATCGGCTTTAGACGGTCACACAAGTGAAAAAGTATTGCTTGTGGCTAAAGTAAGGGAGAAAAAAGATAGCCATCTTCTTCCCAACTTCCTTCTAGAGTAAAAGTTTTGGGACTTTCCTTCCAATATCTTTTGACAATTTCTTGATTCTTTTTCTGATATTATGCCTGTTGGTCAAGATTGTAAAAACAGTGGTAAATGTCTTCTCCGTCTCTTTATATATATATATATATATATATA
>JAGDQP010047133.1:0-15112 GCA_022664845.1 Lepisma saccharinum
GATATAGCGTAACCTAATCTAAGTTACCGGTACCGGCATTTGCAAAAGAGTTGTACACAGAGCTTATATGTAGGAGTAGCTTGAAGAAAAGACTCCTTATACCTATTAATTGGGAACGCAAAGTGTTTAAATACAGTTGTTTATTGTAATATTCATATAATTGTACGGAAAAAAATCTTTGTCCGTGTGGATACTGGTTAGTTTTAAGTACTTGCCGAAAGAATTTTATGTGGCAACATTAGTATTAAAGTTTATCTTACATGAGACGCATACAATACTTCCGTCCTTGAATAGATCATACAGTAGATCCTCATTTAAACGATCCATAGTTAGATAAGATTGTGTCTTTACTTCACTTTGGATATAAAAATAACCTAACTTAATCGAACTAGGTACAGAGTGATGGCAAAACCATAGGTGAATTTTAGATGAATATTATACAGTAAAGTTCTAGCATACGAAGTATTTCCGTGTCGTAAAGCTTAGAGCAAAGAAAATATATATCTATAAATGATAGTAACCATTTTTCCTAAGGGTTGGGCCCAGTACAAATAGTATTTACGTAACCATCGTGTTGTATGGTTAGATTAATGCATATTATTACATATTGGTATTTATACGAGATTACCTAGTGCACTTGGGGAAATAGATTATACAAATCAGTAGCGTGCTCATGTAAACGAAACTATATTGCAGTATCACATGCTACCGTGAATAAGTAAAGTAATCTTTGTTTCCATTGAAATTAGTATTTTAACGGATACTGTCATTAAAATTACAGTAGTTCTTCTCATGATAGTTCAGGATGTAATAGACTGGTATAAAATGATTGCTGTCATTTTGGCATTGTAATGTACGTGATACCAAACGTGTTGTAGCCAACTGAGAGCTATAATTTTGTGTTTCAACTATAAGTAAGGCTACTCTGGAGGATTAGTTGTCTGAAGACAGTTCTACATATAAATAACCGTATCTATATAAATTTTGTTATTATTAAGTACCAAGGCGGTCAAATTTTACTTAGTGTTTAGTAAACTGTGTTAGCCGTAATATTTTTTTTATATATTCAATGCCTACTTTTTTAAAGCTTCACACCTTAAAATCGTTGATTGTTTTAACACAGCTTAATATTGACACAAGAGAAGTTTACTTGTGTCCAGAATAACCAATAAATTTAGCTGTGATCCTCTGTGAAGTACCTCCAAAAGTAATAAAGTATCTCATTTGCACTTTAGTTACGTACATTCTCCTTTAGTGTTAAATAGGTACATATCAGTATTTGTATATTTTATGCTCATGATCTTGGTGTGTATTCAGCTACCTTTTCTGATATTACAAGCAGTCTTTCACAGTACGTATTCCTTTGTATTAGGATAATATTGACAAAAGGCAGTGTTTGTCAGCAATATAATAATCTTTAAGTCAGTCAATTCACTAAATATTTTTTCACGAGGCAATGGATTTTATCGGTCAAGTGTGAACACTAAGTGTCTATTTCGTCCTATTAGGGTTACGGTTAAGTTAACTATTCGTGGCATCCTCTTAAGGAGGAAAGTGAGACGTGTAACTGTTCAAGGGATAAATTTTGTAGCGGTAAAGAGTTCACTACTGCGATTAACGGTGGTGGTGACAAGATAACGTATGCAACACTGCAGGTACACCTCAATGAAGCTTAGGAAGAAATATCAAAGGAGACAGAATTTAATACTTGGATTAAGAACAACAGTATCATGTTATGAAATTAGAGGTTCTGTTGTTGATTTTCGTACGTGTCCACAGAGAGGGAAACTTAGAACTTTATAACAACCTCGCAATATCTCAGAGATCTCTTTCTTGTTTGTGGTCACTACCATTATGTCAGATGGGTTCATGTTAATGACATTAAACGTTTACCAAAATCGGTTCCTGATGAATTCAAGATTAGAAGGTTCACTGTCAATAGATCTATGAAACATTTCTCTTTCATTGCCATCGATCAAGGACATGAACAGCTAAACAAGATACTAAGGGGATGAGGCTTAATCCAAGATCCAATTTCTCTTCTGAACTGGTCTACGTTTGCCCCTGAGGTAAACAAACGACCTGAGGACTTTTAAAATTTCCTTTGGTATGAAGACGATGAATATAATGACTGATTACTTTCTTCATGACTAAATAGTAAAAGACAAACACTTTCTATGTGATGTGAAGAACATGATTGAAGCTATTCGGAAGAATGGAAATCCATTTCTCGAGTTAACTAATGCACTCGTAAATCTTCAAAGTGACATTAGCAAAGACAAAGAATCAGTGTCAATACTTTTAGACAAAGGTGAATTAACAATGTGGCAGTTTAGTGAGTGAAGTCCTTATTATAAGAAGCAAACTATTTGACACCCCAATACCGAAAAATAATTTTTCGCTGTTCGAAACGGCAAAATGTAAGGGGGGGGACAACAAAGCAAGTTAGAAAATTAAGAAGAAATGTGTCTCTTCTGGGCCAAATGTGCATAGCTACACAATCCAGACAAGGTAATATGTTGAATTGTTTGCTCATAAATTTCAACAGTATCCTTCCTCGACTGCAAATATTGTTGACAATGTGTATCCTTCCAACAAATCTGATGTTCTTGTTTGCCTCCAGAATGAGGTTCAAGCCAATGAAACAATTTGAGCCACACCTTCAAATTATGATGCTATCATTTGGGATAGTGGAATCTTAATTAATTCCCTTTCTCTTACGGTAGGTTCAATAACATTTAAAGACTGTAGGTGGAAGAAAGAAGCAAGTAGACTCCTGCCAATATAGATCAACATTCCCATTGATCCTAACACTTGTCAGAAGATGGTCAAGTGTGTATGAAAGAAGAAGTGTTCAAATTCATGCAGCTGCACGAAGACATTTTTAAGTTGTACTGCACTTTGTAAGTGTTCATGTAAAGTTAAAGGATCTGTCTATCTCCAATCGTATTCAAGTACTGATACGTAATTATAAAACGTAAGAGTTAGTTATTACTTACTAAGGTTTTCAGATAGATAAGCAAAATTGATAAATAGATTTTCTTAAGAAGAACGACACAATGACTTTTAAACAATTCTTGATCCCTCAGTCTCTTGCAAAACCGAAAGCAGCTACATTGTGATGGAATTTACCCACTAATGCTGAAATTTATCCATAAAAGATAAGGAGCATACTTTTCGACAATATTATTATCTCCACCCTATATTGTTAACTTGCATGACCTAACGACTAAATCTGCAGAGGTGGAGAAACTTGAACACTAACGATAACTCTCAGTTAATGATACAGGTATGACAGCTACGAAGCCACCACACCATGTCTTACATAAAATCACATAACTACCTTATATTAAATGATATGGAAAAGATATGGGTTCCGCTTAATAGATCATAATAGAATCTACATTTTTTGTGACTACAATATTTTCACAATTCGTCATGATTACAGAGCTATTTACATTTAAAGTTAAAAACGATTGTCAGAAAACCACTATTTTCAAGTTGTTCAATATATTTCAAACTTGGCGCCATTTACAGATGCTACAACTAATTTTGTATAAATTGCAGTTATTTTGCTTTACTCCGGAACAAAAATGACGGTTTTTACCTCTATTTTGTGTAAAGTTATACGCTTTTAAAAATTCTACTGGAAATTCTACATGCGACCATATTGATGACGTCATAATTCCCGTGCAACTGGAATTTCACTTTGCCCCCGCCCTATATTGTTAATGTATATGAACCAAAGAACGCATATGCAGTTGTGGCCAAACTTTTGCACTCACGGTATCTCCCAACTAGATTTACCCTCGGGATTCATACCTACTAATAACCCGAAATGTAACACAAAATTATCATAGTGAATTTGACTTCAGTAGCTACTGAATTTAACAGGACAGGCTGCTTAAGTCAACGATAATTCCTCTCCTCACCCATCAAATTGAGTAGCTCCAGAAGGGTCTCATGAACGCATGTTTTGCAGTAAACACTTAACCCTAAAATATAAACCAATACATGATCGATATGAAATTTAATCCGTTTTAGAACCCTTAAGTTCTCAACTATTCTGAAAAATCAATTATTTTTTGCTGAGTGAGTCATACTATGGGCATCCGATTCGAGTTCCGATAGTGACCAAACGTTGCGACCAGGTTAACTGATGTCTACAGAAAAGTACAGAACAACGGGGAGGCTAAAAAATATTAGAAAGAATCTACGGATCAGCATCTTAACATCTTTATTAGAAGCAATGCCTCCTGTGTGAGCGAGGTTGTCCCAGAAGTGAAGCCCTCTGTGGACAAAGGGAAAGAGTGATTAGGTAGAGTACACACCAGAAGCGAAGCCCTCTGTGTGTGCCGGATGATACCAGAAGCGAAGCCCTCTGTGTATCAGGATGATTTAGAAGCGAAGCCCTCTGTGGACAGGTGAAGGAAGAGGAGTTGACCACCCAAGAGTAAGTGATACCCAGTAGTTCATGCTGCTGGGTTTTATAGGTGAATGTAGGGTTAGTCCTCCATGCTTCTCCTCCATCGATTTCAGCTCCCTCTATCTCTTGATATCAGCTCCATCTGGTGTTTAGGTGTGGAGTTGTCTGTCGTCTGCCACTGTTTATGTCACTTGTTTGTTTGTTTTGATTACCTATTTACATACATAAACACTGTTAGTGCATTTACGTCATATACGCATGTCTGTGAACACACGGGATATTCCAATACCATGAAATGTGCCATTTTGAATAGAGGTTACTTTTCAAATGGTAAGTGGGTCGTGTAATATATCAAACAGCATGAAAATATTCCAAGAGAAGCATTGCAGACATCAGATTTGACCTACCTGTTACTGTATCGGAACTATCTTCATTGAAAGTTTGTAACGCAAGTATCCAGCATACATGAACTGTTCATTTGTTCAGCAACGCCATTTCGATGCCGATAACTGCAACACTATAATAGCTAGGTAAAATCGAACACATGGAACGACTTTCTGGGAACATTCACGTGTTGTTAAATATTTTCAATTTCAAAAATTACCTCCATCGAATATGGCGAGTTTCAAGATGGCGGCCACTTTGATCCTGTCCACCAGTACAGAAATGTGTACTACGATCCTTCATTTTCTAGTCGGTTTGTGAACTAAACCAGGCTGTACTGGGACTTTTTAAAACACTCTGTATTTGGTGTGTCAGAAGGCTGACTCAAAAAATAATACTGCAAATGAAATTGTTAGTGCTGATATGCATATCGTCAGTTGGATGATAATGGTGTATCTCAATTTTGTTAACTTTTCAGGAGAGGAAATACATTTTTCAGTAAGTTTGAAAAAAAAATACATACAAAGAAATTAATACTGATTTTTGCGATTCTTGTAAGTTAAGTATAGGGAAGGGTGCTGTAACTTATGAAATTCCAAATTGTGAAGGCTAGCAGAAGCTGCATAAAATAGCTGTAACTAAATTTTCATAAAAATGAGGTACGTCGTTCATTATGGCAGCCTACCGACGACATGTATCTTGTAAATACGGTAAATCATGTATGATAAGTATACGACACTGTAATATGTCGATAAGCATGTGCGTGTTGTAGATGAGGCTGAGGCAGTAATTATGAAACTAAGGTTGTGGGCAAGCTGATCTGAAGCTAGTAGTCTCAGTAACTTATCAACATTGAAGTAATTTCTGGAGTCCACAGACAAAGAATTATCAAGTGAATTAACATATATAATCCCTGAGTATGTGCGTGATTTAGCGAATAGCTTAAAAGATTACTTGCCTAGATCAGATTCCAAAAAGTTTTGGATAAAAAATCCTTTTGAAAAAGATGAGGAACAGTTGACAATTTTATCTGAGGAGGAGCAAGATGAAGTGATTTGTGATGGTTCATTTTTCAAACCGTGTACACTTAATCAATTCTGGAGAAAGGTATATTCTGATTAGAAGAAAGAAGGTGAAAAAGTTTTTAAATATTTGTTTTCATTTTCTTGTTCATATCTTTGTGAGCAAATATTTTCGGTATTTTGCTATCTGAAGAATAAACACAGAAATCGCCTCAATTTTTGTACCTGATTCAAGGCTAAAGGTAGGAAATATCAAATCAGAGGTATTGAAAGAATCGTAAGAAACAAACAAGGTATGATTTTCCCATGATAGTTAAATGTAGAAGTTATGAGCCTGTACTTTATACCTCTAAATTGTTATAAATATAGGTTTGCGTAAATGTACTCTTTCCGGTTTTTTATTATCATTATATTTAAAAAGTACAGAGTCCGTGGTACACTCAAAAAATTATTGGTGTTCAGAAACACCGTTAGGAGTGTTAAAGTGCATCGGTAGAAGTGTTAGGGAACACCTTCAATGGTGTTTATTAATACTCCTAACGGTGTTTCTGAATACCGGTAGAGGTGTTTGTCAACACCAGAAACGGCCTAGAATTGGTGTTACCCAGCACTGGAATTGGTGTAGAGATAGATGTGTTCTATTACACCTTTTGGGGTGGCAATAAACACCAATAATTCTTTTGAGTGTAGACCTTCGAAAATAAGTGGGAGTTCACAGTTCTTAATTAATGTGGAACCATTGGCTTAAACAAATCGTTAACCCTAAAGATTGCCGAAGTTCTTAACAAGTCAGAGGTGCTGGTGTAGCTCGCAGAGCGTAGCTCCAATAGCAATATACCTAAAGTGTAATTGGAAAGAAAGGTAAGTGTGATTCTCCCCGTTTAGTTACCATCTATTTCCATCATAGTTTACCGCCAATGGAAGTGCAAGAAATGACTGAGCCCGACATGTAAAAATAATTAAAATCTTGTTAACAGGAAATAACAAAGAATAACGTAAATACAATGAATTTGCATAAGTTCAGGTTGCATGTTCTAGTAATAAAGTGGAAGATATCACAAGAAAGCTTGCACCAAGTTAGAGATAGTGCACAAACAAAAAAGTAACCACATTTAGTTTAACTGGAGTGAGCGACGATTTGTGACACCAGGGAAGTAGTGTTAAGTTCTGGGAGCTTATTCCCGGCTGGTCGTTACGTGAGACAGAGTACGAACTTCGAATGTCAGTCGTTGACGACACTCTGATTTGTATTCCCGACTGTTCGTTAACGTTTATTCCGTGAACTAGCGAGAGCGTGACGTGTTCGTTTCTGTTGAGAAGGAAGAAGCGAGAGAGAAGAATATTCGTTCGCAGAATCAAAATGGCGGCAGACTTTTAACTGATGCTTCTAGAAGATCTTGAAGTATGAAAATTGAAAAACAAAAATAAAATGCTCCCTCAAGAGTATGAACTATTAACAAAATACAAGGGCCGTAAGTAACTGCTAATTAACTATAAGTTTCTTTTTTAATTTTCTGGACAGTACTCGTGCTTGTAGTATTACAGGAGACGTGCTTAAAATACACTTTCACTAGCAGGCCTTTCTTGAGTATGTATCGGGCAATCATTTTCAAACAGGCCTGTTAGCTAGAACTACGCTTTTCTCAGTTCGTAATACTCCCTGTGGTAATTCTCTATATTTGTTATTTACATGTGAAGATTGTGTTGTGTGATTCATCATATAAAATACCTCCAAATTGAATTGATGTCCGTGTTCATAGAATTCACACATGACTTGATTGCATCATTTCTTATGCTCACACGATAATTATTTCAATCGTTTAGGAAGAACATGAACACATAATGGATAGGTTCTGGACCAATATTAGTAACAATACGCTTCCCAAAAAACGTGTTGAGTTTTGCCAACTTTCCCGGTGACACAGATATCGCAGTGTTAAAATAAATTAAAAAGAACAATTTCTCAGATCTCAGCTTCTTCTTAACGCAACATAATCTGATTTCCTCCCTTCCGCATGTAAAACAAACTTGTCTGGATAAGCTGAGCGAGTTTTATCAAACCATTGTGTGTACTTGTACCATTTTGTTGAGTCTTCTATAGACGTTGTGTTTCCATGCAGTTCTAGGAACTCAATAAATTCATTTTCAACGTAAATAATTGAATCGTCACTGTCGTAAACATAAGCAAAGCTGCAGATGGGATATGATGAAGAGCAAGTCTTCTGTACGTCATCCTTTTGGAACGTTGAAGTTTCTTTCCGCAGCCTTTTTTATTTCAATCCAGTATTTCGGATGTTAGAATAGTCTGTTAGTCATCTATCCAATGCTTTCGGTATTAGTGAAGTAGGGATTGGTAGAAATGAGTTCAATGAATCGTTTTGAGACATTGCTTCGTGATTATTTTCTCATGTAGTACCACTAGATGTACTGTCTACTGGTGTTGGAAGTTGACTTAGTATTTCTTCCTCTGAAAGGTTAATATTACTGCTTACTGAGATTCTGGAACGGTTTGCTGAACTTGTGAACAGTTAACATAACAATAACAAGTACATCATTAATTCCACCTTGTTTCGCGCCATCGTACCACACTGCGTCGAAATGAACATTTCTCTAGATACCTAACAGGATGGCAACACTGCCTTAAATCCCCATTAGCACACTTACGTCGTAAATACGTGGATTAAACGTTACTACTGAAACGCAATTTTAACGTTGTACATGTACCAAAATGTCAACCTGTTTAATAGTTTACCCGATGTTGAATAATGGTTGAGAAAAAACATGTTAAAATCAAGAAGCGGACGATGAAGAGACGGGATCAGTTGGCCCAAAACAGAGAGCATGGTGGCTGTCTATTAGTATACACATTTAGATACATTTTGTCCGCTGCTTTCACCATGATATACAGTGTTAATTTTCCAACAGTAAAGTATCCCATCTTCTACTGTGGGATTCGAAGCTGGAACGTTCCACACTCATCGTTTGTAGCTCGTCACATTAACATTCATCCACGAAGTCGCCTTCAGTGCCAGTACTCTTTTACTGTATCTGTAGTAAAATACATTATTGAACGCAGTTACCACAAATACAGATGTGCCGTTTCACTTTCACGTAAGAAAAAGAACTAAGAATACCTTCCTTCTTTCTTTGCTATGTGTATTTTTCTTCTTATACTCTACCTATCGCTGCACTATTAAATTTTATTTCTCAAGAAGTGTAACATGTCGCCTTAGAAAAATGCATGTAAAGCGAAATCTATGACAGATCAAAATACTTCACATTAACGCCCTATTAACGAAATTAAGTGTTAGTTGAAATATAGTGTAAAATTCAATCTGTTTTCAACATGGAAATGAGAACTTGATAAACATAGCTATTTTTAATATATTCACTGATAAGCACAATTTTTATGCAATTAACTTGAAAGATAATCCAGGACACAGTTCAATATAATAGTTAAAAACATGTAACACTAACGTCCTATCAACGAAATCAAATTTTCGCTGCATAGATTGAAATTCAAATTGTCTTCAACGTGCAAAATAGGACCCAACCAAAAAAAATAGATAATGGCTTTGAATTACAAATTTCATTCCATTGAATTAGAAAGAATCCCATGAAACGAAAATAACAGTTGAATCCAAGTCGAACTAACATCGTATCAACAATATCCAGTCTTTGTTGAAAAATGATTTAAAATTGAACTTAGTTTTTTCAACCAATAATGGTTAATCAACGAAATAAACCAAAAATCAACGTTCAAAACACGTTTGTGTGCTACTGGGGACGTCGGCAGAAGCGTAGATGACAAGCTTCTCGAATATGCTTTTGAAACTGTCTTGATTGATGCCTACGTAAGATCTACGATGTGGACAAAATAGTGGGGACAAAAATATTTCACTCAATTGATATGCCTTACAAGTCGCTTCTTCACTAATCACGTGATGCGCTATATGCGCACCTCCCACCCCACGTTTCAGGGACTGTAAGATATCCGTCTTTGTCTCAGTTACTTTCTGATGCTACAATAACATTGCAATGGTGTCACATGTGGGGCAAAATCAACCACTATTTATCAGAAGTAGATATACCGGTACTACCTTTATTGTGCATCAAGAGTTGGACTTAACCTAATGTGTTAAAGCTGTATGTCTACTAAAGGGAAGAGTGACGCAAGAATTCTACTCACAAAAGAAGTGATATCTATTTTGCGAGTGATTTTTTTTGTATCACTATGGCGAAAGGGAGAATACTCAGTCTTCTAATTTTATTCCAAAGGAAACACTTCCGCCATAGTGACACAAAGAAAGTCACTCGTAAAACGGGTATCACTTCTTTTGTTGGGATTATAGTGTACAGCTAATTTGAGCAGAACGCTGGTCTCTTTGTGCAGGTCTTGAGTAATACGAAATCTGACTTATGTTTTCAAAAGCAAGGTAGAAGTTTGACTTTTCGATGTATGGAGTAAGTCCTACCATACTATATAGATTTGTAACGGGCCAAGCAAGTAAGTATTATACAGAATTATATCAGATGTTAACTGACATATGTTTATTAACTGGGCGAAAGTCTCAACTATATCTTTTTTCTCTCCTTCTGTCACTGTAACAAATTATGGATAAAACTTCGGTGTTATTGCCTCACTAGAATACAATCAAATCATTTTGCGTTTTTTTATAGCTTTATGATTCTGCTTTTGTAAAATTATATTGCATGAAAACATGAATCAAAAGATAATGGAAACATGGTCTCCACTTAAAGACCCATAAACTTAGCGTATGTATACCTTATGAAAAATTTGGGACTATAGCGCTGGTTACAGGAAGTATTACTTTCCAAAACTGAGGGCAGTTTGTGCTACTTCACTTACAACAGTATAACATTTTAAAAAACATACATAATGTGTAACTATGACAATAGAGATACATTTCAGAATGTAAATCTGTGAACATGAAGTTTGTGGTCTAGGATGGAAGTACAAACAAAGGCGCAAGCCATTTAGTGAAATGTTCCTTTAGCAGTGGTCTAAGAGGTGCTCAAAATGTATTTCCGTTTATTCCACACATTTACTTTTATCTTCCATATATTTGGTTTGATTATATTTATGACATTTTTGCATCTTTGTCTCAGGCCGTGATAGGTTATGTAAAGGACGAAGGCCTTTACTTAAGGTTCCATCGCAGCATTTACATAGTAAAAACTGAGAGAAAACCTGGAGAACCTCAGCCAGTATAGTAAGGATTTCGAACCTGCGTGCCTACCAATTTCCGATCTGAAGTCCACGACATTACCAACTGGACCACGAGGGCTGGATAACGTCATATTCATAAACTATCTTCCTTTACATATTACTTCTCGTACTAAAGAGATATTTCAAAAATCTCTCCAGTAATTTTTCACAATTATTTTTTTTCTAAACATAGAAGAAATTGGAATTGTCGTACCTATTACTTATACGCTCTATTAAATAAATACATTACAAGCAGGACGTTATTCGTAGTTGAAAGGGGAAATTCCCTGCCACATCGTATGTTTTCCCTGCTACTCCACTTCCCTGTTTTCTTGTAGCGACTGGAAGATCCATGGATTTATGTCGAGCACTACAATAGGTGTAGGTATGCTTGGGCATTAAGTTCCCCCACCTCTTTCGGGGACAAGTAACACCCTGATTCATAAGTATGTGAAAGGTTGAGCTTGATACATTGTTAATAACACGCACATATCCAGGTTTTGGTTGGTTCGGGGGAAATTACAGGTTTTAGTGCCGTGTGTCAGCGTATGCATGTATGCTAATTATACCTGAAAGTACACATGCAAGATTATCTTTAGAAAAAAATAATCAGATTTTCAATACTTTATTACTGACTGAACTCTCCTGACTTTTCCTCCACAAAACTACCTTTAAGACTTCTTTTTGAGAAAGGAAGTTACCTTAATATCATATTTATATTTATTTTAATTGTTCATACTATAATATTTCTGTTCTTACATTCTTTTCTTTAGTTCACAACGGTTCGTGGCGTCCATAAATCTTGCAAAGTTAATTTAACTTATTTCCCGACGTCATACAACGATGAAATTTTGTACAGCGACGTAAGTCGAGTGACAATACAATATTCTATTCTTACGTTCATATATTTCTATGCCTTTTTAAATCATTATTTTAATATTTTTAATATGGACTTCTTTATCCTAAAATAAATACTAGCCTGCATCGTTATTGGGCTTGACTGGTTGCAGAACAGTTTAGGATTTGAGTCACAAAATACTAGTTTCAGAAAAAGTATCCGTTACAGCGATAAAGCATGAAAAATAATAATAGTTTTTAAAGACATACCTTCCTTAAACAATTCGTACTAAAAAGTAAAAAATAATAATTTCGTTTATGAATGACTAAAAATAAAAGAATGGGGCGCGTCAATTCTAGAATTTATAAAGTGACTGTATATGAGCGCACCCTATGCCTTTCTTTTTAGTCATGAATAAACGAAATTATTTATTTTCTTTTTAGTACGAATTGATTTAAGAAAAGTGTCTTTAAAAAGTTTTTTGTATTATTTTTTTGCTCTTATTTCCTAGTTTATAATGGCAACCTCATGCTGTATCTTGAATATATTTTTAATGTATACGAATTCTACACAGGAATCTGAATTTTGGGGAAGTCCTGTCCACACACATCTTGTCTTAAATACATCCATGGTTATTCTTCTTCATTTGCAGTGAACATATAAAAATTCCTAAATGATCTTGGTTTGTTTTGCCATAACACTTGCAATTGAAGGGTTAACATGTGTTGAGTGAATTACCTTATTGGTGTAGTTTGCGTCTTCAAATCGAAAACAAGGTCACAGAAAGAGGAAAGTATTTATTTTGTTACAATAGCAGATACAGGGCAAGCTACGCAGCTCCTTTCATGCTCCAGATATTTCTCTCTTTTTCAAAAATTTATTCGGGTTTTGGAATTGGATTTATTGTAAAACATGTTTTTGTTTTTTTGCAGGATCTCCGGGTCAGACTCATGATATGAAAGCCAAAAGTCAAATTAGACTGTTAATTTATATTCGCAAGGCTAAAAATTAGCTAAATGAAAGTTTTTGAGCAATACCACGAATATGTCATACCCGATGGTAAAAATTGAAACGTACCGTGAATTTATTTTAATTAGCGCAATCAATTCTTAGAAGGTATACGATTATGTTTATATAAAGAAATGAAAATTTTCATTAGTACAAATGGCGTAATTAGCTTCCGTTTTTGGGTTATTTAATAATTCACGAAAATAGCAACAATTTTACTTCATTTTAACAGTTAATTATTCAGGTAAACATGTAGGAATTTAAAATTTAAAAAATGGTAAATTAAACTTCATTCTTTTCTATACTGACATAAACTATTGGTTTTCTTGTTAATAGTCGTCCTCACGCCCTGGCAAGCATTATAAAAATCGACTACATAATTATGTCAGTGCGTGACGCTCAACATATAAAAAGTACTATACACTGCAGAATACTTGATGAAAAGTAAATTCCTTTTGTACGGTGTTTTAGGATCAAATGCTGAACAAAATGTATTTGGAACTATTTTTCTAATCATAATAGATTTTGTGTAAATCATTAATATAGTGGTCAGTGCGTGACGCTCTCAGATTATGCTGAGTGTGCTACTCCCAATGTACTACGAAAAGTACTATCTACTGCAGAATATTTGGTGAAAAGTAAAGCGCTTTCATGTGGTGTATGAGAGTCAAATGCTGAGCAAAAATTATTTTAAATGTTTTTCCTAATTACAATATATTTTGGGTAAAACATTAACGGGCAATACCTGGCGTCACAAATTGACATTCTGAATATACTTTTCAATTGTAATTGCGGTAAATCTCCGAGAGGTTCAAAAAATGCAAGTTGGACAGATGATATGCTAGATTATATAACACGTATGTATTAAAAATACTATTTATTATATAATATTAAATTTTCCGTCACGCACTGACAGGTCACAACCAACACTTACAATTTGATATACATTTCCCAAACTCTCTGAAAGGATGGGTCCAACAAAACTCTCTAATATACTACTTAATAGGGGAATGTTTGACGTCTTATTTTCATTAAAACAAGATCAAGTTGTAGGTAGTAACAGCATAGATTACCAACAAATGCGTTTCGTGTGTTCTAATATTCCTTGTTTTCTTTTTTTTCGTAGCAAACGCTGTTCGTATATTGACTTAATCGAGCTTACTTTAACCCTATCTTTTATGGATAATCGGAAACGTCACTCTTGACACTGCAAAAATTATCCTTAAACTTGTCGAATTGATTATTTATTTATTAGAAGTTGCCGACTGGGTAGCCGTGCGGTCTAAGGCGTTAGGCGAACGACTCGCAAGTCCTGGGTTCGAGTCTCGGCAGGGGCATACGTGACGGATAATCGTGACGGGCCGAAGTCAACTGTTACTAGATTGGCCCATATAAAATAAAGTTTTAAATAAATTTATTAGAAGATAGCACGGATACAGCAAAACGCTAGTTCACAACGTTCTTGTAACAATGTGATACAACAATAACAACAACAACAATAACAACAACAACAAGTAATTATACCTTAAGAAATAACTTCATTTTCTTATTCCAGATTCTTGCAACAATCCTTTAGAAATGTACTTTTAATGAGGCAAAAATGTGGCGGCAAAGGAAGATTATTGTAAAGATATGACAATATGTATGGAAGAGATCGTTCGACCAAACACAATCGAGGTTTTGAGATATAGAAATGGTGTTGGGAACGGGTATTTTGTCTGAGTACCCTTACGTTAAAAAGTGGAAAAAGTCATTGGTCCTAAGTGTGCCCTGCATTATTTTATAAAGAAATTTAGTCATTTAGTTTTTTTTCTTGTGTCTATGTTTTTTTTTTCTTTAAGTCAAAAGAATTCAAAATGTCTACGTTAGATTTGTATTTGGAGGTTCGGTGCTTGCGTTGTGCAATGTGGATAAAAACAATTCGATTGTTTTGGTTTGTTCGAGGGAAATTACAGATTTAATGTTGTGTGTCAGGGTATGCAAATATGCTAATTATACCTGAAAGTACAAACGATATTCTCCCCTTGCTAAAGTTACATGTCTTGAGAGCTAATGACAGGTGCAAAGCAGGACTACTTTTGAATCAAAACTTCAAGATTATCTTTAAAACAAAAAAAAAAATAATCAGAGTTTCCTTATTTTATTACTCAGTGACTAACTAACTCTCCTGACTCTTACTATCACAGAACTACCTTCATTTGTTT
>JAGDQP010047134.1:0-15112 GCA_022664845.1 Lepisma saccharinum
CTCTTGCTGAGACTTAAGGGAACCGACCGGGGTAGACGCCTAATGTCCAATCCATACGTTCACGTTGTTGGGCCTGTTAGTACCCAAGCAACTGCTTGGCGAACGAACATGGATGGGCTGCTCACCAACCCGCATTAGCTGACAGCGTGGTGAGTCAAATGTCAGCACCCCTCCTTTCTTTACATATGATGGTACAAGCAAGGAAACAGCCTCGGAGGCCCTCATTACCCGGAGGACGGAATGCAGCTGGCAACGGCAGCGGTCAGTCCTGCAGGAAGTCAGAGGGTCAAAATGCCCGGGTTTGGACTGTAGACTGCCAGGACACCGACACGGCAATTCGAACGGACCTATACGTGGCGACCCTCAACTGTAAGTCACTTGCAGGAGAGGTCAAGTTAGAAGAACTGCAGAATGAACTTAAGAGGATTAAGTGGGACATCATAGGATTATCAGAAGTGTGGAGGAAGAATGAAGTACAGTTGGAACTACCGTCAGGGCACACGTTCTACTTCAAAGGAACAGAAACTGGAAAAGCGACAGGCGTTGGCTTTATAATTAATAAAGAGCTGAAGTCACGGATCACAGAAATTGAAGGAATTTCAGATATAATCGCACGGGTAGTAATAGAAATTAACAAGAGATACAGTATGGAAATTATACAAGTGTACGCTCCTCCAACAACCTCGCACCCGGAGGAGGAAGTCGAAGACCTATACGAGGAGATTCAGAAGATTTTGGATAGTAGCAAATCGCATTACAAAATTGTAATGGGAGACTTCAATGCGAAAGTAGGAACCAAGCAGAGCAGTGACACGAAAGTGGGAAACTTTGGATTTGGCAAAAGAAACAAGAGAGGAGAGAAGTTAGTGGAATTCTCAGAAGCCAACAGACTGTTCATTTCCAATACATTTTTCAAGAAACCGCCCCAGAGGAAGTGGACATGGAAAGGCCCAAATGGGACCAAAAACGAAATAGATTACGTTCTATCAAATAACAGGGCAATTGTGCAAGACGTGTCTGTTCTAAACAGTTTCAAAATCTCGAGTGATCATAGGATTGTGAGATGTAAGCTGAAACTAAATACTAGACTAGAAAGAAAGAAGCTTATCAGAGGAAAACCGTCAGTTTTAGATCTGGAAAATCTTGGAAAACACAGACAGACATTCGAGATAGAACTAAGCAACAGATTCAGCGCCTTGGAAGAGTTAGAGGATGAAGAAGACATCGATAGTAGACATAAAATACTGACTGAGATAATAAGAAAAACAGCCAAGGAGATAGCAGGTACCAGAAAGAAAAAAGAGAGCAAAATCTCAGAAGAAACTAAGCTCTTGATGAAGAAAAGAAGGGATATGAAAGAAGAGGAAAATTGCATAAAGAGGATTGAGTACATAGAACTAAATAAAACCGTAAGAAAGAAAATAAGAGAGGATGTACGAAGATATAACGTAAATCTTGTTAAAAATACAATCGAGGAAAACAAGAGCCTGAAGAAAGCCAAACAGCAGCTGATGATAGGGAAAAAGCAAATAATTGCAGTTAAGAGACCAGACGGGACCGTAACACGAAATAAGGAAGAAATTATAAACATATTTGAAAACTTCTACAGAGAATTGTACTACTCCGAGGAAGAGCTAGGAAATGAAGATTCAGAAGAAATTGATGTTGATGTCCCAGACGTAATGAAAGAAGAAGTGGATAAAGTACTTCGAGGGATGAAGAACGGAAAATCACCAGGAGAAGATGGACTCACAGCAGAGATGTTTAAATGGGGAGGTGAAAAGATGAAAGAGGAAGTTGCGAAGCTATTCTCGATGTGCTTGAGGAAGAGAGAAATACCCAGAAGTTGGAACAATGCCGTTATCATTTTGTTGTACAAGAAAGGGGACAAAGAACGCGTCGAAAACTACAGACCAATTAGTTTACTGTCAGTCCTATACAAAATGTTCACCAAAGTTATTTTGAATCGTATTTAACGAGACTTGGATTTTAATCAGGGAAGTGAACAAGCCGGATTTCGTCGTGGATTTAGCACAATGGACCACATACAAACATTGAATGAAGTTATGGAAAGGACTAATGAATATGAACTTCCACTATGTTTGGGATTCATAGATTTTGAAAAGGCTTTCGATTCGGTCTCCTTGTCAGCAGTACTTAAATCACTTGAACATCAAGGCATCGAAAGTGCATACATCAAGTTACTGCGAAACATTTACTCGACTGCCACTTCTGTCATTAGGCTGCATCAAGACAGTGAAAAATTTAAAGTTGGAAAAGGGGTAAGGCAAGGAGATTCAATTTCTCCGAAACTGTTTTGTGCGGTCCTGGAGAGAGTGTTCCAGAATTTAAACTGGGATGAAGTTGGAATTAAAATTAATGGCGAATATCTTCATCATTTACGGTTCGCTGATGATATAGTCCTGTTTGCTTCAAGTGCAGAAGAACTACAAACCAGAATGGAAGAACTGAGTAACGAGAGTTCGAAAATCGGCCTTAAAATGAACTTAAGTAAAACAAAAGTAATGTACAACCAACATGCTGCAAAGAAGGAAGTGAAGATTAACGGAGAGACAATAGGCATAGTTGATGAGTATGTTTACCTAGGCCAGCTTAAAACATCGAATGCAAAGTTGACTGATGAAATAAATAGAAGATGTAAAATGGCGTGGAGTTCTTTTGGAAGACTACACTTTATTTTCAAAAGCAAACTTCCAATGTGTCTGAAGCGTAAAGTTTATAATCAATGTGTCTTACCTGTAATGATGTACGGGTGCGAAACTTGGACATTGAATGCGCAAACGACTCAAAGATTGAGAGTCACACAAAGAGCAATGGAGAGGTGCATGCTAGGAATAACCAGGAGGGACAGGAAGAGAAATGAATGGATTCGCGCACAAACAAAGGTAGAGGATGTAATCAAGAGTGCAAAGAAGATGAAGTGGAGATGGGCCGGTCACATAGCTAGACGAACAGATGGAAGGTGGACGACAAATGTACTACAGTGGATTCCTAGAGAAAAGAAACGACCGAGACGACGTCCAAATGTAAGATGGGTAGATGAAATCAAGCGTTTTTCAGGAGCTACATGGATGAGGATATCAGCAGACCGAGATATGTGGAAAGAAAAGGGGGAGGCCTTCATCCAGCAGTGGATAGAAAACGGCTGAATATGATGATGATGATGATATATATATACATATATATACATATATATATATACAGGGTGTATCTCTAATGGTGGGTCTAACTTCAGGGGATGATGGAGAATGACAAAAGACGTGATTTAAGCGAAGAAGTTGTGATCCCAAAATGCGTCAGTGCTGAGCTATAGCCCGCCGAAAATGAACCAAAGTAGAACAGAAATGAATAGAACGATAGAACGAAATGGAAGTCAAAGGAACGATTGCAGTATTGCTCTGTAGAGTCGATTCATGCACACATCAATGCGGAACAGTGGCGGCGCAAGGGGGGCGCATATGACAGCACTGGTTGGGAGCGGAAACATGGGGTCAAACGTACCAGGATGATGGCAAATGACAGAGTAAGCAATGTGAGAGACGGATCGCGAGTTCCACAATGCAGCAATCCCGAGCCAGAGCCCGCCGAAACTGCGATGGAATACGACACACTAGCGAGAACTAGAGAACGAAGTGTCGGAAAAAGGTCGGGTCAAAGGAACGATTGTAGTATGTGTCCTGTATATACGATTCATTCACACATCGATGCGGAACAGTGGCGGCGCATGCGAAGAAAGACAGCAATGTACTGCATTGCTAGCGGAGCGTTGGGAAAAGTGCCAGGGCGACGTGTCAGTGTGACAAGAGGTCAGACACGTGGCGGCTCGTTTCCGGCGTCACGAACGCGGTATACAATGTGGCTGTTGACAGGGGTGTGGCAGAATGTGGGATCTAAAAGCCCGTAAATCACCGAAGTGTCAGAGCGCTCTTAGGAAGCATGTCCCTTGGAGCACGAAATACGTACGGCATCACGACAGCTCAGTGCCGTAGAAGGTCAGGTACAACAATCGTACAATGGGTGTGGTAATGTAGGACGACACATATTAATGCTAGACAAGACTGCACATGATACTGGTAGGACGCAAACACAATGAGCAAATGTACTTACATCCACAACAACTGCTCAAAATGTCGTCCCTGGGATGAGATGCAGGCATGCCATCGTCGTAATAGGTTTTGGCGTATCCGCTCGAAGATGCCTGGGTTGGTGCGAATCATCTCACAGGCAGCGAGGATGCATGGAAGGAAGGTTTCTTCGTTCTGAACAGGTGTGTCGTAGACGAGCGCTTTTACGTAACCCCACAAGAAGAAATCAATGGGGTTTCAGATCAGGGGAGCGTGCCGGCCTAGCAATCGGACCGCCTCTTCCGATCCACCTATGCGGGAAGGCGTCGTTAAGGCACTGACGCGCAGCTGCGCCAAAGTGCGCTGGGGCCCCTTCATGCGGAAACCACATACGTGCACGAACATTAACAGGTACATCTTCTACTAATGAAGGGAGTGTTTCGTGCAGGAACACTGCGTACATTGATGCTGTAAGAGATATGGTCCTATCAGCTAGTTACCGACGATGAATGCCAATATATTTACCATAAATCGCTGTTGATGTCCATGCACAATGGTACCATGCGGATTTGCGTCGGCCCACACGTGACTATTACATGTATTGAATACACCCTTTCGCGTGAAACATGTCTCATCTGTGAAGAGTATGGCAACAAGAAACTGCGGGTCATGCAGACAGCGCTGCAGTAGCGTTTCACTAAACACCACACGGGGGGCGAAGTGTGTAGGATGCAGGTCTTGCACTTTCTGCGGATGATGGGGGTGTAGTTGTTGTTCACGGAGTACTCTCCACACAGTAGTGTCATCAACTCCCACTTCTGGTGTTAATGCTCTAGTGCTGCTCGACTGGTGTTCTGTCACACGCTCAAGAACCTCTTCTTCAAGGTCGGGAGTTCTGGTTGTTCGTCACCTGCTGCGGTCGTGACTGACTGGGCGCAAGTTTCCCGTTCCCCGTAAAAGCCGAAACAGCCTCGGAAACATGGTGTACTTTAGATGGTGCCTGTCTGGTTACCTGTTGGGATACAACCTTGCAGCTGCACTACTGTTTCCATTCGCTCACCCATACACAAACACCATATCTGCAAGTTCTTCCAGCGTGAACGCCATGTCACTCCTGCACTACGCCCTCTTCAGACCACCTGCACAGACAACGCACAGGGACTGATACTGAGCGACTAACCACGGAATAGGAACACGCCGCCTGCAGGTTCGGGAAGGAAGCACGTCACCTGCACAACGATGACGTACATTACCATCCAGTCATGTGATAGAGAGGGCGTACAGCGACAGAGCCCCGTGTTGTTTCCTCCGTTTGTGTGCATCCACCTACGTACGTAACGTATGATATAAACGCAAGGACAGGTGTCGAATGCCGCTTGTAACACGACGACACATGTTCATGGGTTCGGCAATAGGGCTTTCAGGAAACAATGTATGGACGCTATCGTGTGGAGCATTGTACGTGCCCCAGCGTCTGACAGAGTGATACCACGCAACGTGCGGCTTTTGCAATTCGCACTACGGATCCGTATCATACACTGCTTACTCTGTCATTTGCCATCATCCCGGTACATTTGGCCTCATGTTTCCGCTCCCAACCAGTGCTATCATATGCGACCCCCTTGCGTCACCACTGTTCCGCATCGACGAGTGCATGAATTGCATCAACAGGCCACATACTGCAATCGTTCCTTTGATCCGACCTTCCTCCGAAATTTCGTTCTGTAGTTCAATTCATTTTTGTTCTACTTTGGTCCATTTTCGGCCGAATATAGCTCAGCACTGACGCATTTTGGGATCACAACTTCTTCGCTTAAATCACGTCTTTTGTCATTCTCCATCATCTCCTGAAATTTGACCCACCATTACAGATACACCCTGTATATTTACATATACGAAGGCAAATCAGAAAGTATTTGACTCTATGTTTTTGGCCAAATTACGGCTGTAAATGCGAAGTCAACCGTTGGACTGCTCTCTTGGCTTCATCGTTGGATATGAATCGCTGCCATGCCAGGAATTTCTTCAGCGGACCGAAAACGTGGAAATCACAAGGGGGGGTCCCTGTGGATTTCGATGGGCTTTCGTCCCTTGCTGCACAGAAAACGAACCATACTTCCTTGCTCGTACGTTGTGGACGTGTGAAGTACAACCGCCATTTCCAAGAACTGACAGCAGTGCCGAGCCGCGGAGCTACCGACAGATAAGGCAGTTCCGGTCCAAGAAAAGTCCACTGCTGGGGATGGATATGTTGACTTCGCATTTACAGCCGTAATTTGGCTAAAAAATAGGGGAACAGACTTTCTGATTTCTCCTCGTATATTCGTCTATTACTAAATTGTTGGTTTTTCATCGCATCGATCTGACCCTTGTGGAACTTGTTCTTAACTGAAGGGGAAGAACAATGCGGACACTGTCGTCAAACCGTTATTTGTAACTCAATGCAGGGTCGAATAATACCAGTGCCACTTTTCACAATATTAAATCGTTCGCGGAATCATAGAACTCGCCTTCCAAGTGATATACATATTTTAGACTTAAGTATCTTTTGTTACTGAACATATGTTTGTTTGAAAATAAGCTTTTCAGTTGTGCAAGTAGAAGTATATATTGCGTATCTCTTTCTGACAACTCTAATTTACGTTACTTAATTGCAGGTTTCGTTGATGAATGTATTTGTCACTACAAAGAAGGTGAAGATGATTCTTCTCCACATGTAGCAAAAGCAGACAATAGTGAGAGTAAGACTCAAATATGTCGAACAACTAATGATTTCAGCAAAATAAAAAAGTTGTTTTACAGTTACTCGGATAGAATGACTATAAGTGTTCGAGCCCTTGGAATTCGAATAGCTAAAGAGCTTTCAGGCAAAAACCCAAGATCACAAACTATTCAGAAGAAAGCTTTGAAACTGAGATCAATTCTCATAAAATTAAGAGAAGAAGTTTTGCTTTTGCAAGGCAAGATTGATGATAATGAATCATCGGTCATCACAGAGAAGAATAAGGGCATTAAGTTGAGTATTCCTAAGACGGAAAATAATTGCACTTGTAAAAGCGAATATTCTGGAGTTCGCTCAATGTGAACAAATGTGAAGATTCGTTTCATGTGGATTGTGTAGGAATAAACATCAACAATGAAAAAGACAAAAGTAGATATTTTTGTCAACGGTGTGACGAAAGAAGTATCACCCCCGGCCGTAGTATTAGTTGGATGTCAAACGTCGTGTATGAGGATTTCATTCCAGCGAGAGCAAGCACCCCTATAAAATCAGAAGACTTTCAGGAACATGAGACTTATACTTTTGAGAAAGTGGAAAAAGTAGAATCTTATGAAATTCCAAGAGTTTCCTCCGAACAAAATATAACAGAAGGAGATACAAGTGGTTTTGAAAAAAAATCTACTAACAATGCTGGTAAACCAAATGATAAATTAGTAACAGGCAAGGAAACACACACTTGTTCTGATACCTTAATACAAGATAATGATATAAAATATATTCCTTTCAACAGTTCACATACAGACAGACTAAATACAGACTCTGATGAAATCGGAAAGCAGATTGAAACATCTCTGGAAGAAAGTATTACCTTTCGTTCTCAAAATGGACAAAGCATTCTGACAGACAATTACAATGGACCACCTACAGGGAGATTTACCTTTAAACTGAAAGAGGAAGAAGTAAATTCAATGATAACAGATGGTGACCTTGTCAAATACAATTGGAGTGAAGTTCTTTCGAACAAGGTATATGATGAAATTAACAAGACATGTGTTCTTGTTTTCAAGCAGCGGCATTTGAAGAGGAAAGAATCAAGGAAAAGAAATTGTCCAGATTTCAAAGCGAAAGCTATCTGTAAGTTTAAATCCTGTTCCATCACATTCAGCTTTACAATACAGAAAATTAAGAGAAAAGGAAACACTAAAGTCCATGTGCGCTGTAGAGGGCACTTCTGTCACAAAGGAGAGATACACAGATCAAGACACATGAGGCAACAAAAACGTAAGGCAGTCGGCAAAGAAATTGCAAAAGGGATGAACCCATATGCATTTAGGATTGAGCAGCTTGCCAAGCTACCCACAGATGCTTTTTATGCGGGTAATCTTACGCATGCTAAAAGTCTTGTTGTCTACCAGAAGGTCAGTAGTGAATATCTTAGTAGGGATGATAAATCTCAAGATGACTATGTCGACATAGCGCTCCTGGTGCTTGAGGAAAGAACGCAGAATACATTTTCGAAAATAGCTCCATTTATACAAGTACTACAACACATTCCCTTTCTATGTATACTCTTTTCAGAACATCAGCTGCGAATATTACATTATGTTGATGCCCTATCGCCTATTGATTTATTTGTGGATGCAACAGGATCTTTAATAAGGTCTTTTGGAATTACGAAAAAGCAGTTATTATATTACGCTATCGTGTTGCCTTATCCAGATGGAAAGAGTGCCCCAGTATCAGTAAGTGAAATGATCTCAGAAGAGCATAATATACCAACCATTAGTTACTTCATTAACATTGTTAATCACAAATTTAAACTTCTTTTCAACACCAAAATACCGGTAAGGAAAGTAGAGACTGACTTCAGTTTTGCTATAATTCAAGCTGTCCTCAATTCATTTTTCAATACTGATCTTAGGAATTATTTGTCATATATGTGGGATGTTATTTCTGGTAAGACAATTGTTTCACCTGTAAAGGGTTACATCCACGTGTGTTGTGCACATGTTAGCCATGCTTTTATGCGAGCCTGTAAGTGCAAAAACAAAGAGATTAGACATTTTTTGCGTTGTCTCATAAGAAAGCTGCAGGAAACAGATAGTCAAGAGAGCATTGAAAGAGTTATTTACGACGGTTTTTTTGTATTATTATGCAAACACAATTCAGATTACGTTAAGAAAAAAGTGAATGCAATTATTATTGATTCACTCGAAGCAGATGCTGAAGCTGAGTTTCTCTGTGGAACAGATGATGTAATTGATGACGACAAACGAGAGACTTTGAGGGCAACATCAAATTTCTACAAATTGGGTAAAAAGATAATGAACTCTGTTAAAGAAAAACTGGAATGTAATGAAGAGGTTTTCACACTTTTCGAGCCCAATAACCTGTTTTACCCTGAGGCAGTTTCACTCTTGCTCAGAGACTACCTACCATTTCTACCTTTGTGGAACTCTATAATGTTATCAGACGATCAGAAAAAAAGTGGGAAGCTTCCTTCAAATTCCCATGTAGAAAATTATTTCAAAATTTTGAAGCAAAATTTACTTCAAGGTGAAAAGCACATGAAATTAGGACGATTCATAACCAAACTGAAAACTGTGTACCCAGGATTAATTAGAAGTTACGTTTTAGAATTGAATACTGCTAAGAAAAGTAGGCGAAAATTACCTCGACCCGAAGAACTTGACAATGATATTGAAATGGCTGAGGAAATTTGGAAAAAATCTATAAGAAAATCGACGCCCGTATGTAGTAGTGAGCAGCGTGTCAAAGAATCACACAGTGTTTCGTTTAAAGGCATTCCCTGGGGTGGACAACTTCAAAATGAGGCTAAAAATATCATATTTAAGAACACGTGCACAATAGATAATGCCTTAATGTTGATTTATGCAGCAAGCAGAGAATTTCCTGCTGTTTATAGCTTCATTCAGGAATTGTCTACAGTCAATCAAGTGGCAAAAGCACTTATCGATGTAATACAAAAGTTGGATGAGAAGAAAGTAAATGAGGCAAAGTTCATTTGGGTTACTGACATTCTTCGTCTAACTCCGGAGAAGAATGTTTATGATCTCTGGGGAAACGAAAAAGAATATTTCTCAGCAAAACTTCCATTTAATGGAAACATTATAAAGTCAAGAATATGTAGTACTGAAAAGTGTGAATACAATTACGAAAAGCAATTGAACAGTGTAGGCATTCATTCATTCACAAAAGATGCAAGTTTAGACATTTTGAAAAAGAAAGTTAAAACCTGTCCATGTGGAAATAAATGCGTAAGAGAATATAGATTTCTAAAGCCTGCACCTATTTTGTTAGCAGAATTTGATTATCCATTGCAAACGTTAGATGAAATAACACATTCTGTTAATATTATGAACGAGACATACATGTTCTTTGGTGTTATATTCCAACATCCAGGCCATTTCATTGCAGCACTACAAAGGAACAATAGTTGGTACTGGCATGATGGGCTGAGAAAGCAAAAACAATTACATATTGCAAAAGATATGCAGATTCCACAAGGATATACAACAAGCACTGCATTGCTAATTAAGAAATGGATGACCAATTTCTACAAACATACTAACTATAATAGTTGTTAATTTACATAAACGTATATTTGAATGACTTATTGCAGAAAGTGACCTGAGTCACTTTTGAGCAATTCTTAGAAGGAAAAAATATTTTTTTTAAAAAAAATAGCCTTTTTTTTAAGATGTATAAAAGTAATAAAATAATGAACTGAATTAATCTTATGAATCGGAAAATAAAAGCGTCGGAGCTCTTAGAAATTATGATTTTATGATAAGGTAAGCAAGAGCACTCAAGCTTTTATTTTACGATTCATAAGATTAATTCAATTTATTATTTTTTACTTTTAGTCCATCTTAAAAAAAATAAATCCTTTTAAAATTATTTTTATGTATAATAGATTAATATTAAACTCCCTGCGATATAGGCAACCCAAACTTCACACAATAGGTGCGTCGTTGCGTGCATTTAAGGCTAATTTCCAATTAATTAATTAATTAATTAATTAATTAATTACAGTTAACTGGATTATTTTGTTGTATATCTAATGATTGGATATTGTATTGTCATCGGAAGCAAGCAAGTTTACAAAACTTCAAAGAAATCGGATGATAGGAACTGAGTAAAAATCAATTACAATATTTGTACCAGAGATGATATCAGAGCAAGTTAAAATAAAGCGTTTAACCAAAAGAAGAAAAGAAACATATAAATTTTATAGTGTAACAAACATTTTGTTATTGGCTCAAATATTTAGGATAGTGAATAATTAATTTTGCAACCCTCAATGCGCCCCCTGTAGTATGTTGCTATAGACAGAGGAGATGAAAAAGTTGTGACTCAGATACCTTTCTTCAATAAAAGTGGAAACTGCTAGAAATAAGACCAGAAATATCTTACAAGCGCCCATTGTCGTGGCTTTGCTACAAAAGCTAAATTAGATTAGGTCATATATGCCACAGACAATTATAGATTCATCAATGAATTACATCGTACTGCACTTTGTAGGCTTCATTGTCGGTGTTCGAAGTACAACAATGTACGGGCTCATACATTCATGTGTTATTCTACATCTGAATCTCTTTCATTAGTGCCTGTAGTGACCCACTGTAGAATATCAAATCCTTTGTCGTCTGGTACATGCGGCAAGGCAGTTCGTATGTCCTTCAGTTTAGTGAGCTTGATCGGCTACTTGCAACGTACGTGGCGTAGGAATTACAATTCTTGAAGCTTTGGACAGATAGCGGTTGTGAGAGGCTAAACCTTTAATGAATTCGGAACACACTTATGTTCTACAAAATATAAAATAATAATACTTCGAAATCTAAAAGCAATGTTTATTCTTGTAAGAACACATAGCAGTCTCTCCAGATGCCACATTTATTTTGTAGATTTAAGGCCACCACGTTGCGAAATCAATAAGTGTGATGTCAATAAGTTTGACAGTATTTTGAAAGTCCCATTTAAGTTTATTTTCTAAACAGTTGTTTCTCTTTCTTCGTGGAAAGAAATCAGTGTTCGTCGCTCCAGAGTAGCTACGTTTATTACCGAAGGTACCAGAAGCAGTGACTCACTTACCTTTCTGCACTAAGGTACAATTTTCATCTTCTTCCCTATAACCCAACGTAAGTGACATTCTGTCCGCATTAAAAGATGTGTATGTAACTAGGAAAGTAAAAAATAAAATTAACTCTGATACCTAAAAAATGTGACTCAGCTCCTTTTCTGCACTAAACCATTCAAATGCATACTCACAATGTGAAATATTCTCTAAGCACGAAAGTAACCATGACAATCAACACTATAGGAGAAAATGGTCGAAATTGAAGGACACGAAGGAAACTATTTTTAGTTAAATACCAGATAATATTATTTAATGTTACATTGATACCACAATTACCACCCAATCTGGACCAAATATTTTCTGCCCACGGAAGTGACTATGGTACATGCACAGAGTAAGTGAGAATGGTGGGAATTGAAGGAGACGGCGGAAACAATTTTTTATCGGAGAAAGCAGATACGAATATTTAATGTTACGTTCTCACCACAATTACCACCCAATCTGGACGAACGATTTTCTGCGCACGGAAGTGACTATGATACATGCACACTGTAAGCGAGAATGGTGGGAATTGAAGGAGACGGCGGAAACAATTTTTTTTTATTTTAAAAAGCAGATACGAATATTTAATGTTACATTGTTACCACAATTACCACCCAATCTGGACCAAATATTTTCTGCCAACGAAGTGACTATGGTACATGCACACTGTAAGTGAGAATGGTGGGAATTGAAGGAGACGGCGGAAACAATTTTTTATTGGAGAAAGCAGATACGAATATTTAATGTTAATTTCTTACCACAATTACCACACAATCTGGACCAAATATTTTCTGCCAACGAAGTGACTATAGTACATGCACACTGTAAGCGAGAATGGTGGCAATTGAAGGAGACGGCGGAAACATTTTTTTTAAAAAGCAGATACGAATATTTAATATTACGTTGTTACCACAATTACCACCCAATCTGGACCAGATATTTTCTGCAACCGGAATTGACTATGGTACATGCACACTGTAAGCGAGAATGGTGGGAATTGAGGGAGAGGCGGAAACAATTTTTTTTATTTTGAAAGGCAGATACGAATATTTAATGTTACGTTGTTACCACAATTACCACCCAATCTGGACCAAATAATTTCTGCTCACGGAAGAGACTATGGTACATGCACACTGTAAGTGAGAATGGTGGGAATTGAAGGAGACGCCGGAAACAATTTTTTATTGGAGAAAGCAGATACGAATATTTAATGTTACGTTGTTACCACAATTACCACACGATCTAGACCAAATATTTTCTGCCAACGAAGTGACTATGGTACATGCACACTGTAAGCGAGAATGGTAGGAATTGAAGGAGACGGCGGAAACATTTTTTTTATTTTAAAAAGCAGATACGAATATTTAATATTACGTTGTTACAACAATTACCACCCAATCTGGACCAAATATTTCCTGCTCACGGAAGTGTCTATGGTACATGCACACTGTAAGCGAGAATGGTAGGAATTGAAGGAGACGGCGGAAACTTTTTTTTTATTTTAAAAAGCAGATACGAATATTTAATATTACGTTGTTACCACAATTACCACCCAATCTGGACCAAATATTTCCTGCCCACGGAAGTGACTATGGTACATGCACACTGTAAGCTAGAATGGTGGGAATTGAAGGAGACGGCGGAAACAATTTTTTTTATTTTGAAAAGCAGATACGAATATTTAATATTACGTTGTTACCACAATTACAACCCAATCTGGACCAAATATTTTCTGCCCACGGAAGTGACTATGGTACATGCACACTGTAAGCGAGAATGGTGGGAATTGAAGGAGACGGCGGAAACAAATTTTTTTAAAAAGCAGATACTAATATTTAATGTTACGTTGTTACCACAATTACCACCCAATATGGACCAGATATTTTCTGCGCACGGAGGTACCTATGGTACATGCACACTGTAAGCGTGAATGGTGGGAATTGAAGGAGACGGCGGAAACATTTCTTTTAAATTTAAAAAGCAGATACGAATATTTAATATTACGTTGTTACCACAATTACCACCCAATCTGGACTAGATATTTTCTGCCCACGGAATTGACTATGGTACATGCACACAGTAAGCGAGAATGGTTGGAATTGAAGGAGACGGCGGAAACAATTTTTTTTATTTTGAAAGGCAGATACGAATATTTAATGTTACGTTGTTACCACAATTACCACCCAATCTGGACCAAATATTTTCTGCTCACGGAACTGACTATGGTACATGCACACTGTAAGTGAGAATGGTGGGAATTGAAGGAGACGGCGGAAACAATTTTTTATTGGAGAAAGAAGATACGAATATTTAATGTTACGTTGTTACAACAATTACCACACAATCTGGACCCAATATTTTCTGCCAACGAAGTGACTATGGTACATGCACACTGTAAGCGAGAATGATGGCAATTGAAGGAGACGGCGGAAACATTTTTTTTTATTTTAAAAAGCAGATACGAATATTTAATATTACGTTGTTACCACAATTACTACCCAATCTGGACCAAATATTTCCTGCCCACGGAAGTGACTATGGTACATGCACACTGTAAGCTAGAATGGTGGGAATTGAAGGAGACGGCGGAAACATTTTTTTTTATTTTGAAAAGCAGATACGAATATTTAATATTACGTTGTTACCACAATTACAACCCAATCTGGACCAAATATTTTCTGCCCACGGAAGTGACTATGGTACATGCACACTGTAAGCGAGAATGGTGGGAATTGAAGGAGACGGTGAAAACAATTTTTTTTAAAAAGCAGATACTAATATTTAATGTTACGTTGTTACCACAATTACCACCCAATATGGACCAGATATTTTCTGCTCACGGAACTGACTATGGTACATGCACACTGTAAGTGAGAATGGTGGGAATTGAAGGAGACGGCGGAAATAATTTTTCATTGGAGAAAGAAGATACGAATATTTAATGTTACGTTGTTACCACAATTACCACACAATCTGGACCCAATATTTTCTGCCAACGAAGTGACTATGGTACATGCACACTGTAAGCGAGAATGATGGCAATTGAAGGAGATGGCGGAAACATTTTTTTTTATTTTAAAAAGCAGATACGAATATTTAATGTTACGTTGTTACCACAATTACCACACAATCTGGACCCAATATTTTCTGCCAACGAAGTGA
>JAGDQP010047136.1:0-15111 GCA_022664845.1 Lepisma saccharinum
AGAACAGTAAAAGTCCCCCCAGAAATCCATCAACCCATTCGACTCCGGGGCTTTCTGAACGAAATTGTAGACATTCATGAAAGTAGCCATAGCTGCTACCATAAAGCATAGGACTGAAACCTCTCCTTCTTCGTATTAGCATGGCTTCCAATGGCAGCAATCGCATGAGGCTATGACGAATGAAGGCGGAATAGCAAATTGTCCACATAACATCTTTTTTTCTCGTGAATTTCAGACCCCTCTGAGGTCCTATTAATGCAATAATCATGAAAATGAAGACATCAAAAATACGTTGCTGCACACAAAATAAATTTCCATTACAACCTAATAAATGAATCAAAAGAACGTGTTTCTAATGAGCATAGAAGAGAGGCAGAAACAGCTATTGCACAGAATTGCTATGAATCAAATGTGTGGGTTCCTCCTTCTACTTTTGCCTTCAATACACCTGTTACTTTAGCATTCGATAACATTGACATTAACCAATAAGCCATCACAGTACGAGGCACTTTTCATGGTACTAGTGGATGTATCATACAACAGTGTTGTGAAGGTGGAGAACGAAACTAGGGTAGAGGATTCGCAACCAAGATCCAAGCGAAGATATTTTTGATTAGGACCAAAAAATACCATCGAACTTTGCGATCATACCTTTTACCGTTTCCTCGAGGAAGATCCTACCCAGTCTTTCCTTAATAAAACCCGCACCTACCTCCAACCGCATGGAACCAATGAGAGGCTGTCGCGTTCTACTGACACTACACTCTGTCCTGACAATTCCAGAATGCCTAAATTTTACCTACTTTCTAAAATTCACATATCTGGTAATCCCAGCAGACCCATCGTTTCCAGTATTGGCATCCCCATTGAAAGAATCTTCGCCTTCCTTGACCACCATCTCGAACCGGTTGCCAAGGCTATCCCATCCTACATCAAGGACACCAACCATTTCCTCTCCACAATTCTTTCTATCTCTGATGCTCTCCCACCTGTCAGCATCTTAAATGTCGACGTCATGTTGCCCTATATCAACATTCCCCACACGCATGGTCTCGCTGCTGTTGAACACATCCTCGACATATGCCATAGTCGTCGTAAACCAAGCATAACTTCTGTTTCAGCTAACCCAGTTTGTTCTCACCATGAACAATTTCATCTGTGAGAACCACAATTTCCTGTAATTCAAAGGCACAGCCATGGGTACTCGTATGGCCTCTTCCTACGCAAACCTTTTCATGGGACGCCTGGAGGCCCAACACCTCAGAAACCTTTCTCCTAGCTTGGTTATATCGACGATATTTTCTTGATCTGGACCTACAGACAAGAGTCTCGGGAAACATTTCTGCAAAACCTCAACTGCACCTTTCCCGTCAAGTTTACTTGACCTTTCTCGAGGGAACACATAACTTTCCTCAATGTGGATATCTGTGTAAAAAACAATCGACTTGAGACAGGCGTTCACATCAAACCTACGAACAATATGCAGTACCTGCATTTCAACAGCTCCCATCCATACCATACCAAACGCTCTGTTCCATACGCTATTGTTGTCCGGGGATCTCGTATCTGTTCCTCTGACCGCCTGCCCAAAATTATTTCAGTGCCCTCTCCTCAACTCTAACTGACCGTGGATATCTCACATCTCATCGGTAAACAAATGGACCGTGCCCGTAATCACCCTAACTTCAACCGACCTCCCCCTCGAAGCTTCCTCTGCTCCAAATTCTCTCACCCAGTACCACCCTAGCCTTCAGCCCTTCCAAAAGCTCCTCAAACTAAAACTCCCCATACTCATTGCGTCACCTAAAACTGAAAGAGTTTTCACGACGTGCCACAAAAAAAAAAAACCCCGCAGAGCTATAAATCTCAACACGATTCTCATCAGAACTGGGTCAATCCCGATCCCTACCCTCAAACCTGGCAAATGTAACAGACACCCGCTGAAGAACCTGTCCTATTTTTGATCCCAGTCTGACTCACAAGACGTACTCTTCTCGACACTCCGGCAGTTGCATATCTTCCAACCTAATTTATCTCCTATGTTCTGCCTTCTACGTTGGCGAACTCCACACTCCTCTAACAATCCACATCAACAACCATCACTACTCCTCCAAATCACAAGTTGCGCACCTGTCCATACTTTAACATACTTTCTATCGCGGCTGCACCTTTGACGAAACCTTTCGAGTCCGAATACTGAAAATCCTGAACCGTGACCCACCTGCCACAGTTAGAAAGAGATGGGAGAGGACGTACATCTCTATTATTTTCGCCAACCATAAACCCGGCCTCAACAGCTTGTAACTGCCTGCAGCGCAGTGTCTTTTTCTTCTTCCTTTCTCTTTTCTTCGTTCTGTCTCCTGTTACACTTTCCATTTTTCTATACTGTTTATTTATTGCCCTTACCCTTTCATCTTCATTCTTATTATTTTTCTGTTTCTTTATCCTCTTATTCCTTCAGAAAGACCCATACCTACTCCTAGTAACCTTCCATTTGATTTTTTCTCCGACCCATCTGTCATTTTACCGTCTCCATAATCTGGCCACACTGTTACCCGATATCAGTCGGCAAAATGGCGTATCCTTAAACAAGTCCCACTCCTTTCCGCTCTGTCCATTTTCTCCCACCATGTGAAAACGCTTTTGCAAACGTAACCGCATTTCTTTTATTAAATATTTATATCTGTTATGCAAGAATAGTTCAGAATGAGTATTTTTTTATTTTTATCTCAACCGATTAATTAATGAGAGCCATATTTGTATTCCGGCATATGCCAAAATTTGCATTTATGAAGACTGTAATATTCCTGGTCTGATTTATCAAAGAAAATGAAAACAAACATCCTTGTTACCTCTAAAGTCTGCTTGTTAATTTTAATCATCTACATGAAAAGCCTAGAAAGTAATCGAAGTGGCCAAAATAGTATGCAAATGTAATTATCGAAACAGAATCAATGCCGTTTTCCAGAGTGTATCTTTGCATGGAAGGGATTCAATACAAAAGTTATCTTTTCGTACAGTAAGTAATAAAAGTATTTTGAAGAAAAACAGAATATGAAGGCAGATATGAGAAGCTTGTTTCCAAACCCAATATTTCCATTTTGAATTTTTATTATTTTTCTGTCTTTCATTTAATATACAAATTAATACACCCTTTTTACCATTTTATATACATAATATGGTAAAACATGTAGAAAAAAGCATTTACATGTTAGAATACAGGTATACAGGAACTTCACAAAAACAAAAGAAAAGCGGTTACGTTTCGCAAAAGCGTTTTCACATGGTAGGAGAGAAAATGGATAGAGCGGATAGGAGCGAGACTTTGGATATAAATTTAAGAAGGGGTCTGAGCAACTATGCTGAAAGATCTCAGATGGACTCGCCCCAAAGAAGTGAAATACATGTTAAGAATCCTTTTTCCTGGAAAATAAAAAGACCTCAGTGTTTTCTCTTTTCCTAACATTTGCAGACATCTCAAGCTACAATAAGGAACAATGAGATCTTTCCCACGGTGATGCTGATTCGAGATAATGGCCATTAAACAACCCAATTTTTGGACATCTTTAAATTTCAAGTAGCTCTCACCCATAACACCATTGAGATCCTACATTTTTTTTCATATCAATAGTTTAGTTTCACCATAAGCTTAAAATTTCACGACAATGTATTTTGCCCTGTTGCTGCTTAATTGAGAAAATATACGTTACAACATACAAAAAGGGTATTTAAGTTCCTTTCTTGTTGCAACTCAATAATGGAAAGCAACAATGCCCCATTAGAATTTTTGAATAGTAATCATAGCGAATATAGCACTATCGTTATATGTAAACACAAATCTGGGATTGTGTTTACAAAGCTATAGCATTCTGAAGTAGGCCTTGTTTCCATTTTCACAACAAAAGAGGTCCGTGACCCTGAACTTTAGGGGTTCATACTGCACATGTGAATTCTTTCAAAAGGCACAAACTTGCACAATGTTAATCTCTCATGGCCTACTTAAATATATAAAAATTAGGATAATAAAAAACACATCTATCGTACCATTTCTAAATTTCTACATAATTGTTTTTAACATTTCAAACAAGTTTTTTAAGGTACAAGATTTCAGAGTATTCGGGCGTTGGTTTCGGGTGAACGACTATTTAGGAGACACTGACTGTGTATGTGAAATTTACGTAAAATGCACAAAACTTTGCATAAAATGATACCAATTTTCCACAAATCTGAATTTTAGAAGTAGGGCGGAATCCTTGATATCTTGTGCAACCACTGGATACTATATTCTTACTAAGAAGCGACAAAACAAATGTGACTTTCTAAAGAGGCCATTGAAAACAATGATCTTATAAGCATGGGATGGAATTTTTAAAATATATGAATAAAAAAACAGAGAAAACAAAGGAACAATGCACCTGCGAAGGGGGCTTCTGATCCTCTAAACACTTCTCTAAGTCAGTTCTTATACTTTCGGATTCCTTCTCTTGTTTTATCTCCACATTGTTTTCTTCCTTCACTTTTTCACACTTTTCATTTCCATCGGCGTCAAGTAAACGTTTAACAATTTCTATGGATAAATTAATTTCATCGTAGCTTAATTTCTTTATAAGCTGATCTATGTCGTCCTCCGGATCTGTTCCACTCGAACTGCATGGCTGGAATGCAAAAACAAAGTAGTTAGAAATAAACGTTTCTAAAGTTAAGCAGCATAAAGTATTCGATGACTTCAATGTTTTATTAGTCTTAGAACTCGGTAATAGTAGGCTCATGTAAGAAATTGACTATCAAATAGAATTACGAATTGCTGCACACTGAAATTTATGTCTATAGTTACATGTAACTAAACTAATATTCACATCAAAGAATACTAAAATGAAATATAAGAATATAAAACGTCTGATAGAATAGCTTGAAATGACTGGATCCTGGTTTAAAAAAGCTACACGTGTCCAGGTTTACGTGATGACAAGATGTTATCACAAGATGTTAACACTATATCAAGATGTTATGTGTAAATTCTATTTAAGGAACCAGAAAATTTACATCAAAATACTATTAGTAATGAGTAACCAAATCTTTTGACAGCAAATATTTCAATACTTGATTTTATCTTTTACGAATTAAAAACAATATAATTTGATCTAATTCCAAGTTAAAGCGTAATACCCACACTAAAATTGCGTCATTAAATCTACACTAGTGAGATGAAAAATATGTACCAGCTAATTCTATATTTTAATGTGAATTTCTAAAATATTTTTAAATATATTTTTCTTAGCCATTTAAGGCCGTTAAATTTTATACTAAGAGCATACTTTCGGAGAACAGAAGCTGAGATTTTACAAGTTCATAGGTTGGAATTTTACTGCTCAAAAATTGTCTGAACTATTTTTCTCGGCTATAAAATCAAACATGTTTCGGTAATCTATTAATAAACTTCCACAGCCTTTGCATGGTGTAACTGAAGACGTATCCTGGAAAAACTCTGTCAGAACGGGAGACCGCTGGGTTCGTTCCCAGACCTTCCGATTACTAAGCCAACGATCTACGAACTGAGTTACGGCCTCTCGGTACACTATGCTCGTACCAAACCTCTCGAACAAGATTGGTAGAGATCATTTTCCCCGTGGGTAGCAGTAAAGTAAATTTCATGCCATATTTCCTGATTCAAATAGTTCGCCTAGTGATGCTAAATTTGTTTATCAGTAAACTCTTACAATCCGAATAAGAAAATGGATGATGAAGGTTTAAAAACTTGTTCATTTTGTCTTTCCTTTTAGCTAGGTAGCGAGAGCAGTCAACATACTCAGGAAAATACCTGACAACATATCTGAATCAGATAAAAATCTCACTGTGTTCCAATTCATCATCCGCCACCTGATAACAAGTTACTACCACCCTTCCATTAGTACCGCTACTGAATCACTGATCATTTGCTTTCTAGATTGGTTATCAAATACTTTTAGATAGGCGCAAAATACAGTATATCTGTATATAGTATTGGTAATAATTACATCTGTTCGATTTTCCCTGCTTGAATTGTATTTATTTATGGCCTTCAGACTACTTTGGCTCAGAACGGGATAGAATAGAGAAGGGTGTTTGAGGAAAGTTGGTTTGGATCTAGTTTCAAAGAGAGCATGTGTAGTACGACTCGGAAAAGCCTTTGAAAACTGGGAGTCACAGTGGGCGACTATTTGGATCATTTCAGGACCTTCGGATTACAAAACAAACAGTTTGCCAACTGAACTACGTCTACTCGTTTTTTCCTAGTTGAGCTCAATATTTCATACATCCATAACAATGAACGTAATTCCGCGATCTTTTGACAGTAAATTTTGTTAGCATTTTCCAAACAATCGAGAGGCCGTTGCTCTGTTGGCTTTGTATTAATTAGGTCTTTGGTAAAAGCGACCGACCATATTTTCAGTCGCACCAGGCAAATGCCGGGAAGGAATCTTCAACTTAGATTCTGGCTCACTTCTTCCGCATTCTTTCCACTACCCTATTCCGATCGGAGCCACTGATGCCTAAAGGCCATAAATAAATTCAAATACATGTTCCAAACACAAAAGAAAAATGCATTTTGAAGTGATTTCTTTTTAAAAATATGGCATTGGGCTTGCAAGTGGTTCTTCGGGTAGTACCTGATTAATGAACAGCCTATGTAATTACCTCCTGCATATTAACCATTGTATAGGGTTAAAAAGTATATCTCTTGCTGGAATATATTTCAAGGTCAATAGTTGTTGGGACATTCCGCATAATGAAGCAAACTTCGGAGAATTTGCAACGAACATGTCTAATAAATCATACCTGCAGTAGATTAGGTAGTTACATGTTTGTAAACGTAATGCCACCATGCAAAGAAAGATGACCATTTACTTGCTCTTAGCAACCCACGCATTTACAGGAAGATATTAATAAGCTTGGCTAAGGAAGATAAATACAAAGTCTTCAAACATGGCCATAAAATTCTCGATACTTTTTTGACACATTTCCACTGTTTTTCGCTACATTTGTTCAAAATTCTGTAACACGACTGCTGTATTGTGAACTTCACATGTTTGAGATTTTTATAGCCTTTAGGCATCTAAGGATTAAAAAGAGATGAAATGGGGGAGAAGATTTTGGAATGTAGGGCCTATTTCGTAGATACCGTACAGGATTGGCTTGGTGTGATTAAGGAAAAACCTAAGTCAGGATCGTCGGCCGCTGGGATCGATCCTAGAATCTTACGACTGCTAAGCCAACGCTATATCACTGAATTACGGCCGCTCGGTATCTTAGGTTTAAGGTCAGGACTTACTTACTCTTTTTTAATTGATTCCGAACGACTCCGTTCAACGGAATCTAAACTCTTTCTACCTGCGACAACGTGCAGAAAAGAGAACGTTCTATTCATCCGCCACCCGAAAACTCTTGTCTCGCATCACAGAACTAGACATTCTACTCTCAAGGAACAATAAGGTTGGAAAGTTTTAACTGAGCAGACTTGATATTATGTAGCATTGCTTCAGTACGATTTGTAAAGTGTTTTGAAGCCCTTTAAAAAAGACAATACGTTTTTAACGGGCTTACAGAATTTTATCAGCTCTTTTTAGAATATCGTGAAAATTGTTAAACTAATGAAGTAAATGTGTGGAAGGAATTTTGCTAACAAATACACAACTCCTGAATTGAACATTAGTGGCCAACTATACTCTCAGATCTGCAGTTAGAAAAGTACAAGGTTTAAGATGCATTTGCACTCGATACACACCGTTCACAATTTAGTGAATGCTGGGAGAAAATTCGGGATTTCTACTGCTTGGTATTTAGAGACTATAACTTGTTTGGATATCCATATTACTCAAGTTAAAGAAATTGCAACTGAAGTATTAAAATGAAAGCAACTTTTTACTTATTTATTTATTGTGGATAAAATTTTATTTCGAAGGCAAATTGCTCATGGGCACACTACAAATGATTAAGATTAAAAGTATGTTTTCTTTTCAATGGCCAATCAACAATAAACACGCACAATAAAAAGAATCTACTCATAACCCTAGTTTCTATCCAGTAATCATGGAATACTGTAACACGCAGAAGATTAGCCGACTAAAATAAATTTTGAAGGAAACACCGACCGATATAGAAAATGTGAGTCTGAGAGATTATAGTACTATTTCCGATTATCTAAGTATCATTTGATTTTATGTAACTCTGACGTAAATTTTTACTCTTCAGTTCATTTCATTTCTCACGTAATTAAGTATTACTGTTGATGATGGTACGCTCCATCTTCGTCATGGATTTTTATACGACGCTTTGACACCTTCAAGGTTTGCCTGTCAGATACTTTCTCTGATGGGTAGTCGAGCACTCATACAAATTGTGCTGTTCACACTGTCCGGTTCATATTTGCATCAGAGAAAATCTAACAGCAATCGGATCAGTAGATTAGACCATCAGACTCTCTGTACGCCGCAATCCAATCGTTCACACTATCAGGTCTCCATATTGACCGGTTTTCAGTGCTAATGGTTGTATTTACTTCCGTTGTTTCAAGCAAAGCATGTATTAGACAAATATTAATAGCAAGACTAACTAAAATCTGAACAATCTTTATTTTCTGCATTGTATTAATTGTTATTTAATATTTATATATGTGAAACTAGATAGTTAAGTAGTCGAAATACCAGAAGATTGTATATTCTAACACGTATTAATTGACCATGAAGTGTAAATGAAGGATTCACATGTATTTTTTTTTTTTTGGCTTTTGTTTTTGATTTTTTTTTTTCATTTTTAAGTTTCAAGTTGTCTGCTTCAATCATGCCTCTCTCTAACAATTTTCGCAAATCTCGGCGTCTGCGCGAGAGCGTATACAACATTTAAAATACAAGCCTCATTAACTAAGTTTATTTTGTGTTTTGGAATGTAGCGTAAATAACACTTAAAACAAAAATTTCTTTGGGTTGTGTCCATTGTCTTCGAGTAAATTTCCCGGTTTTACAGGAAATTATAGTTTCCGAATGGAGTACACACTGAAAAAGATAGGCTGTTTGTGCAACCGTGATAGAAAGCAGCTAGCTTTTGTAACGGTCTGTGTGATAGTAGATCTGTTATCATGTTTTCTTTTCTGTGTTAACTCAAAATTATTATTCTTCTTACTACATCTCCTAAGAAAGTATCACATGACAATGTCACATGGCACAATCAGACCAATTAGAACACCGTACTACACCGGAAACAGATGTTCTAACAGTACCTCATAGAAAACTGAAGTGATTTTTTCTTTTAGGTTTTCATTAGGGAAAACTGACATGCAAACCTAATAGTGTGAAAAGTCACAATGTCATAAATCATCTTCATCCATCATGGAAAGATAATTTAGGTACTTATGACTAACTTCTCCCCTCAACTACTACAGTACACAGAATATGAGCTCTTAGCAAGTTACCTGAACTTACCAATGAATTATCTTCAGACATTATTGCTTGAGGAGATAAATCCACGTCTTCAGATTTTATAGACTACTAAATATGAGATGATGAGAATTGGCTTGTTTTCCGATATCTGAAAATTAATCGTAATTAGATCCAAAGGTTGAATCTTGAATGTATTTATTTGATCCTAAACTTGGCTCCTCTGACTTTCCTTTACAAGATTCGCTTCCTAGAATGTCTTCTCCTCAGTTTTCTACTTCCTTCTTCCTCAGAGTAGAATTCCAATGATTTATAATTGAATTAGAACTCCTATGAAGAAAAAATAATAATATTTCGTTCATTAAATAATTCTCGATTATTTGGAAGGGAAAATTAAATGCTGCTAACACTGAACAGGTCAAGGAGAGTTTCCCTAACCTCATCTACGATAGGTCATAGCACATAAATACAAGTGAAATAGAACAGAAAATTGACATTTTCAAGCATTTGACTTACAGAATATTAATATTCCGATTTCTCTTTAAAATATTTCAAGACATGCCAGAAATATTTCATGATTTGTGCCTGAAACTAATTTCTATTACTTAAAAGGAGGGTGATCTTTTGACAAATATTCCTTATTATTTCGGGCTAGTCCTAGATAGTTCTGTACCTGAGAGTTAAAAGCGCTTAAGTCACAAACCCTGCTTTCCAGAACACAGAAAAAATGCTTCCTTTCATCTAGAAAGTAAGTGAGCAAACTACAGTACATAACAGACTTACTTATCAAAATTATTAACACGATCACAACAAGAATCTAATAAATATTATCCGAGGTCTTTTGAATCCTATACAGAACTGTACTTATCCTGTTTTGGACAAAATTAGACTTACGCGTTTCTAGCTCTCAGGAACAGACTTTATGTTGCTGCCTCTAAGCGACTAAATGCCGTTAACAATGTTTTATGCCTCACGCACGAACAAAAGAAAATATTCAAATGCTGTGGAATCTCTGTATGCTGACAATCTCCGACTTGGTGAAATATTTAGTAGAGGCATCCAGGTTATCTTCCACGAGCTTGGCGGAGATTGTACTGCCAATAATCTTCCACCCGGTGACTTGGAAGAATTTCTATTACCAAGGATCTCCAAACCAGTAAACGTTTGGAGGAAGTGTTTGGATACGCTTCCCACGGTAATTAACTCTCTTGGTGGAGGAAGCCGTTAGCGCCGTGGCTGTCTCCCACACCATAGCTCTCTAGTTAGGTCACACAGAAGCGTAAACTCGTTACCAAGGCATACGGGTGAGAATCAGGGTAGGGTCTCGGCGTCGAATAAGCTCCTATATTACGTCCTGTTTAGTAATACCCCCGGATTGGTACCACATCGACGAAGCTCCTCTGGATCACGCCGTAACAACTACTGTTTGATTGAAAGTCTGAACATCCGCATCAATGGATTTTCACAACACCAGTTAATGCTGGGTGAGCTAATAATTTGTCTTTCCTCTTCAATGCTGGAAGATGTTTCATTATTAACTCCGCTGATACGAGATTATACATTATAACTCTGTGCCCTTTGATGAGATTTTTTTAAAAGTACAGTGATGAATATACCAAATGTGGGTTCATATGCTACGTTAGCCATGATGGAATCAAAAGAGCACAGTGTTTCTTGTGCGCAAAACTTCTTTACAGCGATAATCTTGGGTATGCCAAACTCCAGCAACATTTCACGAAAATACACTAAGGGGAGTTAGTTACGTATATGTTAGATAGAAGAGAGCTCGATTCAACTCATCTGATACGTTACCCAATAAAGGTTCAGTATCTACACAAAAGTCACTGCCTGAAGCTTCCTACAGAGTGGTATATCTACTGCTAAGAACAAAGAGCCTCATACTATTAGTCAAACTCTACTAAAGCCTTGTGACATTCAAATGGTTGAAATTGTTCTTGGAGTGGAATAGAGGAATCAGATCACTCAAACATCATCAGATCTAGAATTTTAGATACGGTATATCATCTGATGTTCTGGAAAAATTAATTGAATTCACTCATGGAATTTATTCGATGGACATCTATGAACTGAACTGAATTTAATATATGCCCTTTCGGCATCTAAGGCTCAGGCCGCGAGACATATATGGCCTGGAATACCTATATCACGACCGTCGGTCGCTGGTTTCCAACCCAGTGCTTCCCGAATGCTAAGCCACGGTTGGCTCAACGGCTATGTTCCACTTTCTACGTTGGTGTAATCTAGCACATCTAACCATCCGAATCAACAAGCATCGTGACACCTCCAAGTCTCAACTAGTTTATCTAATAACGGAACACATTTTACATCAAGGTCGCACTTCTGGCGAAACTTCTCGTGTCAATAACTTGAAAATTCTAAATCCTAATTCATCTGCCACAGTTAGGAAGGGATGGTAGCAGAGGCATACAGAGGTATCCTCTCCGCCAATGATGACCTGTACTTAACTGTATGTCATTTCCTGGATTCCAATACTTCATCCTACCTCTTATTCCTTCCGTTCACTTCATTATATATTAGCTTCATTTATATTACTATTATCAGCTCGGTGTTTCTTTAATCTCTTTATTCCTCAAAGCATTTTACCAACTCCCAATTATTTTCCTCCCCTTGACTCTGCTCACCTATTTTCCTGCCACTTTTAGTTATTTTTCGGCCTTCATGACCTGGTCACGCTGTAACCTAGCTGTCAGTTGGCAACAGCCTCATCACTTTTCTGCATCCTTCTTTCGTTTCTTGGTCGTTACATGGCGAAATATCTTCGTCGTAATCAAGTCTTCCTACACCTGATTGTATTTCCAATCAAATAAGTAACATTTTTTCCACCTTGTTGAATCATAGAAACTATACAGGGTGTAACAAGACCTGAGAGGGGGGTAATTTTGAGAGGTGAGCCCTAATTTTGAAAAAAAAAATGGGAATGGGATGGAAATTCCGCCGCATTTCGGAGGTACAAGATGTCGAAAGCGTGGTAAAATAAACTTTGGGGCGTCTTAATTTTAAAACCACGAACGCTAGAGCTGTGGTGGCATGTTTTCAAATCTGCGCAAACAAAAAATGCATATTGCAAAGTTGTGTATTGAGTGTGCAAGATATTTCCGACAGGCATTAGGGGATTCTCAGAAATGTTTTGAAGCAAAAGTAGATTGGAATCAAAAGGAATTAAACGACTTTCCGCGTGACTACAGATGGCATACGCCATCATTAGCATCTAACCAGACAATGGCATTCAATCTCTTTGATAACCAATAAATAAAATGTTCGATTAAAGTATGCAATTTTTTTCTATTATAAAATCGTTCATCGTATGGAATCTCCTTGAGATATCGACTTGGTGAAACGAATTCTTGTTTCGTGGTAGGAAGCCTTCAGATTGATGCTCATTTCTACCCGTCTTTACTTCAGAGAATTTCTGAGAATTCCCTTCTTCCTTTGCGGAACATGCATTGCTGGTTCGCACAGATCTGCTGGTCTCTGACGGTAACATACAGCCTCAGCTGTACTGTTCGCGGTTTTAAAACTATGACGTCCTAAAATTTGTTTTACCGCCGCTTTCGGCATCCTGTATCTCTGAAACGCCGCGGAATTTCCACTTCGTTCATTAAAACTTTTTCCTTGTTTCAATATCTGGACTCACATCCCAAAGATTTCCCCGATGGCTTGTTACACCCTGCATGTAATAATCTATAACCTAAAGGCTGTGTCTAGCTCAACGATGGTTTTCTGTCGTTTTACCTACCTACCTAAACTCACAGCTTAACTTCATAGAGAAACGACGGATTGGGCAGACGGAAGCTACCTAATGGTAATGGTGTAAATTTAATATCATGAGATGGTGGGATATCAATTATTTATTTCTACGAGGGGAGGACGGATAGATAGATGGATATTGTATTGTTAAACTTCCAAAAGAGCAATATTAATAGATGAAGGTCATTATAACTGCTTGTAATAAAACATTGGAGTTAATTAATAGACTCAATTATGAAATGTTAATAATTTTAAGTGCTTTGTTTTGAATTAATCTATTAAAGCAATTAATGTATTAACCATTTGCTACTTCGAAGAACCACGCATATTCTCATGCATTTCACTTAAAAATTCAAACGACTCCTGGTCCTCGGAACCTGGCGTTGACACAAAGGGTGGCAATTTTCGCTAAGAACGCACAATTTTTATGAACCGTACTTACTGTGAAATAAGTAGATAGAGGAAGACACACCAACATAATGGATGTTAGGTCGTTACAGATGAGCGGAAGGTGATACCGACCATCAATTGGTGATCACAAAGGTATGGGAAAAGTTATGAATCGCGAACAGAGAAACGAAGGAGTCAAAACAACTGATATTCGAAGCAAAACGATTAAATAATCCGAGCATTAAAGCAGATTACCAACTCGAACTCTCAAATAGATTCGAAATCCTAGCCGGCTAAAGTAATAATAATGATGATATTAATAATGAAACTCATGTAAGTAAGATGTGGGAGGCCATTCGTGAAACAATTAAGAGCGCAGCGAAGGAACGTGTAGGTAAGAAGAAACAACAGAAAAATAAACCTTGGTTTGATGAAGAATGCCTTAAGCTTGATGAGGAACGAAAACAAGCAAGGCAACGATGGCTAACTAATAAAAGCGAAGCAAATACCAACCATTACAGTAACGCGAAACGAAACGCCACACTCGGGATCAGAAACAAAAGCGAGAATATCTGACGTAGATGATTGAGGAGATAGAGGAAAACAGGAAGACAAATAACATACGAGATATATACAAAGGGGTAAAATCGTTAAGAGAAAGTTACCAGCCAAGGTTAGGAATGATTAAAAATGAACGTGGGGATCTTCAGGCAGATCCGACTAAAATTGTCGATGTGTAAAAAAGTTATTTCCACAAACTTCTTATTGTACACAACGGGGAACAAAAAGAGGAATTTGAAATCCATAGCGAAGAACCCTGGATTCTAGAACCTAGCAAGATCGAGATGTCGGTAAAGAAATTTAAAAAATTCAAATCACCAGGAATAGACAATATTCCAGCCAAATTAATTAAAGCAAGAGGAAAGGAACTACATAAGTGCTATATGGGGAAAGGAGGAGCTCCCAAAGGAATGGAAAACATCAACAATTGTTCCGATTTACAAAAAGAGCGACAAATCATACTGTAATAATTACCGCGGAATCTCGCTACTTCCAATGTGTTACAAGGTATTCGGTAATATTCTGTTAACACGCCTAAGTGTGTACGTAGATGAAAAAGATCCACGTTGGACCAGATTTTCTCCTTCAGACAAATTTTGGAGTAGAAATGGGAATATAATGGGACGGTTCATTAGCTACACATTGATTTTAAGAAAGCATATGATTCTATCGAAAGGGAAAAGTTATGCAGTATCCTGATACTATTTGGAATTCCGAAAAGATTGGTTCAACTAGTAAAGATGTGTCTCAGCGAAACCACAAGCAGAGTATGGATAGGTAATATGTCAGATAGTTTCAAGATTCGCAACGGATTAAAACAAGGTGATGCCTTGTCATCACTACTGTTTAAGTGTACGTTAGAATATGCGATTTTAAAAATTAAAGGAAAAAAATGGGACTATCATTGAATGGTTTGAATAAACTGTTCGTATACGCTGATGATGTAGATTTAATAGGGGAC
>JAGDQP010047137.1:0-15111 GCA_022664845.1 Lepisma saccharinum
AGTTTATCATAGCGAAATTGGCACATGTCCCTCATAGTATGCTCGCTATATGGTCTGCGCTATTGCGGTCCGTACAGTATTTGGTGTTACCTCGTACAAATTGCAACTGCGTGTCTGCGCGCATGCACCGTGAAAATTGCTTTGCGGTTACAGATATAAGGGAAGGCGAACAATGTGTTCTGATTTACATTACATTACATTTACGACCCACTTTTCGCCCCTGTCTTTCAGTATCATTTGCTCAAATTGAGTTGCGCGTTTCCAAGGCAACGCGTCACAAGCAGTTGTTCGCTTTCCTCAATTTGGGACAGATTGTCCTTAGAGATTCTCAGGTTACCGGAGTTACGGCAGTCCGAGAAGCGCAGTAGATGAGTACTATAAATTTGTTGTTTTACGTGGCAACACCGCAGGTTAAAGTCCAGGTCAGTGCAAAAAGAAAAAAAGAAGAAGAAAAGAAAAAATATTTTTTTACTATGCATATTAAATTGAACCTGTAAGAAAGGACTTGGCAGGACAGGATGAGGTGATAGTGCTAGGAGAGTTACATAATGGGAAGGCTAAACTTATGACATTTATTTTTGATGGGGGGGGTACTATACATATTGGGAAGGCGGAACTTATTGTACAGAAAACAACAAAAAGTGTGTCCGACGCAAAGGACGTGTTCACGATGAAGTGATACTATTACGAGGTTAACACATTTTATTTTATTAAGTTGGTATACATATTGCGAAGACTGAACTTGTCGCAAAGGACCTGCCCCCCGCGTTGAATCGATAGTAATAGGATTGTTGTACAGAAAACAACAAAAAGTGTGCCCGACGCAAAGGACGTTTTCACGATGAAGTCATACTATTACGAGGTTAACACATTTTATTTTATTAAGTTGATATGCATATTGGGAACACTGGACTTGTCGCAAAGGACCTGCCCCGATGATCTGCTAATATTAGGAGGTTATCATATATTTTATTTTGAATATTTCCGATGAAGTTCAGTCTTTTTAATATGGAGGATAATGTTCTTCATATATAAAGTTTTGTGAAGGTGAAATTATAGACCGATTTAGAAAACGACTGAACAGGAAGGAAAGAGGTTTAAAATTGAAGTAATCTTTTCTCTGATTTGCACACGAACTATCATACTCATTTTGAAATCGTTCCAAGCTAAAGCCTAGGCTGATGCAATGTTGAGATTAATCAACTATGGCATGTTAACAGCGAGCGTAGAATCCGATGAAAGAAGTGAAGGAAATGAGATAAGAAAACTTTGTATGATACTTGTTTTCAAACCATTATAGTTTATTTTCTGGCTTAGTTAAATATATGATAAACTAGAGCTAATGTACAGAAGATTAAATTCACGTGAAGAAATGACGCTTGTGTATAATCTTCTTTAAAGATTGAAACATTGTCTTAACTATTATTTGATGAAAGCGGTACTCAAACTCGTGACGTCTGATGAAAATGCAAACAGGCCAGTGAAAGACTGTTCACTATCTGTGTAAATGATACATAGTGTTTTAGGAAGATATGATGCCTCTTTGTAATGTTTGAAGGAGATATTCTAACAGTGAAGTCAATAGCTGATGGAATAATCTCATGCCTCCGTTGGGAAAGATGGATAGAAAGAAAATAAAAGAAAGAAAAAAATAATTTACATAGTGAAAGATTGTCGTGAGTATTATTTGATAAAAGCTTGTACTCAAACTCGTGACGTCTGATGAAAATGTAAACAGCTCAGTGAAGGACTGCTCACTATCTGTGTAAATGTTGGTTAGTGTTTTCAGGAAGATATGATGTGTCTTCGTAATGTTTGAAGGATATATTGTAAAAGTGAAGTCAATAGCTGATGTAATACAGAGAGCGGATAACATGAGATATTTGAATAAAGTTTGTGAGAGATATTTAACATTGAATTGAAAGCTGATGAAATAAGAACACTGAATAACATCAGATATAAACACATGTGATGTAGAGCATGCGTAGTTTATAGATAATAAATTCCTATATAATGTTAAACTGTTCGATTGAATCTTCATTATTTCGAGTAACATTGAAGTTGTTATATCAAAGTAGGAGAGCATTTTACTTTTGTTAGTTCTTAAAAACTTTTTTTTTTTTTTTTTTATTGTGTTCTGACTCTCTCAAGGAAAATTTGAAATAAAGGTAAATAATTTTTATTTTTAGAGAAAATAGATTTGAAAAAACTTTATAAATGTAATGTTTTACCATTTTAAATGATTTCAAACTGCGTTCTTTTACTACACTTTAGTATGATAGTTTCAATTTTAATGTATTTTATTTTATTTATAGCCTTACGCATTTAAGACTCAGGGTGGAGGATAAGGAGGAGGGGAGGGGAAGGATGTAGGTAGATTTTGGTGAGAGGGTTATATAGAAGAAAACATTCTAGAATTTGCCTTATGTGAGTGTGGAAAAAAAACCTCAGGATGCTTAGTGGTGGGGAATCGAACTCAGCACCTAACAAATGCTATGCGAATGCTCTACTCTTTTATTAAAGCCGTATAGACTTAACTTTGAAATTAAATTTTTATTTCTTTATTTTTTACTTTTTGAGGTATCTTTGGCTCAGGACGACAGATAGAGGAAGGGAAAAGTTGTGTCACGGTTTTAGGTAGGCCTTATATTGAAGACATCATTGTATCATTTGCATGCGAGTAACAATTTTGCTAGACTTTTGAGACATGGTTTACATGTATACCCACTGCGAGGTATGCAGGCAGCGATTCTGTTAGACTTTTTTGTGGGGGGTTCTCTAAAATTTTTGGAACACATTTGAACTTTTTACGACGAAAGCTTGATAGTGATCAGACCTCATGAGTAAATAGTTTACATCTATAGCCACTGGGAGGCATACGAACAGTGTTTCTGCTAGAGTTTTTTATGGGGGTTCTCTGAAATCTTCGAACTTATATTCGACTTTACGAGGAAAATATGAAATATCCTCCTACTATCTGTCTGGTGCGACCGCTAAAAATCAGAAGATGATCAGATGCACTGAATTAGACTAACATTTATTTATGGTCCTCAGGTATCTATGGCTCAGGACGGTAGATAGAGGAAAGGAAAGGATACACGATAGTTTTAGCTACGGCTTATATTGAAGACATCATTCTATCACTTGTCTCGTGAGAGTGTGGAAAAATCCTCAGAATGCTTAGTCATTGGGAATCAGAGTCAGGACGTATCAAATGCTATGCGAATGGTCTACTCTTTTATTAAGGCCGTATAGACTTTACTTTGAAATGAAATTTTTATTTCTTTATTTATTACGTTTTCAGGTATCTTTCGCTCAGGACGGTAGATAGAGGAAGGGAAAAAGAGGAAGTTAAAGAATGCTGGAAAATTTTGGGCAGTACTTATATTGAAAAAACCTCAGAATGGTTAACCATTGGGAATCGAACTCAAGACGTAACAAATGCTAGGCGAATGGTCTATTCTTTTATTAAGATGTATACACTTTACTTTGAAATTAAATTTTATTTCTTTATTTGTTATTATGTTTGAGGATATCTATGATTCAGGACGGTAGATAGAGGAAGGGAAAGGATACAGGAAGATTTTGAACAGGGCTTATATTGAAGACACTGAGTAGTCATTTAAATCATCTTCCTTAGGATTTGAGTGAGTGATCAAGAGAAACGTTATACAGAGGTGAAATGAGGGTTTCTATAAAGTTTAGAGTTTTCAGCTATTTTGTGAAAATTTTGTAGTATTTCAGACTAGTACTTTTTATTTATAACTATGTATGATTGAGAGTAATTTTAGCATAATCAATTAGACTGTTTTTAAAATATTAATGATAATAACTTTTTATTTTTAGGGTTTCAAAAGAAAGTGGAGTACACTGTGTTGCGTTCCTTCTTCTTATTCTTCTAGTTGAGTGAAACTTGAATTAAAGGTAATTTGATTTGTTTTATTAAAATTAAATGTGAAACGTAAATGTTGAGGTATTCATAGTATAAGTTAGGATATCTAGAGTATATTACTGAGATATCCGTTTCTTTTATAAGAATGTTGTATTAAGAATGCCATGTTGAAATATTCATATTAAAAGTTAGGATATCTAGAGTATACTAATCAGATATCTTTTTCTTTTAGAAGAATGTTGTATAAAGAATATTTATTAATATTATATATAATGTGTGTGTGTGTGTGTGTGTGAAGTTAAATTGTGAATAGTGAATAATTATAATAGTAAATGGTGAATAATAATAATAATAAAATAACTTATTTTTTCTTTGCACATTTCAATTTAGACCTTTTACATTGGAACCATTTTTAAGAAGACCTTTCTTAAATTACTGTCTCCAGATTTTTACGGAAAACAAGAAATATTTAATTTAAGGTAAATAGATTTTTGATAAAGGAAATGATCTTTTATGGTTGATCTTTATTTTGTAAAATGAGCATGAGCAAATGATGATGAATTTCAATTAAAAATATGGTTTGAGGAACAGTAAAATTGTAATAAACAATATGGTTGGGCCAACGGTAAGAAAATGTAAATGGTATAAGGGTAAGAAAATGTCGATGGCGGAATGGTAAGAAAATGTGAATCTTTGAATAGTAAAATGTTAATAAAGATGTACTTGTATGAGCGATAAGAAATTGATTAGCCAAACGGTAGAAAATCTGATTGCCACAATGGTAAGAAAATGTAATTGTCTTCATAATGAAATTTTTGATAAAAATGTGCTTGCAGAAACGGTAAAAAAATTGGTTGGCCAAACAGTAAAAAAAATGATTGGTCTAAGGGTAAAAATTGGTTGGTCTAATGATAAAAAAGAATGGTTGGCCCAATGGTAAAAAAATGATTGGGCCAACAGTAAAAAAAAATGGTTGGCCCAACGGTAAAAAACTGGTTGACCCAAGGGTAAAAATGTGATTTTACGATTTATGTGACTAGTTAAGAGAAACTTCACATATAGATTAATTTCAGTTTTGTATGAAGTTTTGACTTTTCACCTATTCTGTGAACCTTTTGTATTATTTCTCAATATCGCTTGTTTTATTTTTCTGATATGAGTTTGTTTTTATGAATAATGAGCTAATTTCTATATATTGTTTACAGAAATCAACTTTTGCATAAGGAATTGAAGATCAACAATGGATTGTACCACCGGAGAAGGCTAAAGGATTCGCCGACTGTGACTCAATGTATGAGACGTGGGTGGAATTGTGTCGTTACCCTTGCAGGGAATACTACCCAGACATTCTGGTAATGTTTTTAACTTTCTATTTCATCTTCGCCTTCTATCTCACTCTAATTTGAATAAGATATTTGGTGCATGTCTTCATGTAAGCGATTTAATTCAATTAGGTAATGCTGGTTTCTTTGACTCCCCCTCTAATGCTAGGCTGGCTTTCGAACATTATATGTTGCTAACTGATCCCATTGACGGAAATAATGGGAGAATGCTTCACCCACATCTCGCTTTTCTCTTCGGCTTGATTCCGGTTGTGAGAGATGATATTCAAGAAGTATATGTTTCTATGAATTCAGATGATTCATTGAATATTGTCCCTCACAGTCGGGAGTACTCCCTCTCCTTTGGAGATTCATTTCCTGTTTCTACTGTAACTTCATTGCCTGTTTCAACAACTTCATCCTGTACTTCTACTACTAATTCTGTTCCTGTTAATGTAGTTACGTCTGTATTAACACAGGCAACTACATTCGTAACTACAGCAAGACCTATTTGCAGTCCTGTAGCTTCTACTTCCTTTATGCCTCCTCCAGCTATTCCTTCTACTTCAGCGATTGTTGATACCATTTCGTGTGATACGGACTGTACTTTTTCTCTAAAGGGTAATGAGTTATGTGACCAGGCCTATTATTATTACGAGGGTTGGGGAACTCAATTAAGTCCTAAGACAGAAGAAAATATATTAAATAGAATTAAGGAAGTTGAAAAAGGTGTGAATTCAGAGATAGTGCAAGAGGGAACAGCGTAAGATTACTTTGAAATTATAGATTAACGCGTGCGTGAGTTTGGTAAATTTCCAGTCAAAGGTAGGGAAATCTCCATACGTGCGAAAGCTGGGTCCTCTAACTGCTTATGTTGAGAAACTTTTTCAATTTGCATTAGATAATTTATTTAACTACCGATCATATTTTGCGTTCCATTGAGAATGTTCTCAACTCGAATGAATCTTTCCTGTTAGCTGATAGTGTAATCATTAAGTCTAACATATCCTACCCTATTCGCGGACAAGGCGAAAGGAAAAAGAGGAATAATGATAAGTATTTACCTCTAGAGGAGTACTTACAAGCACACATTATTCCAGTGCCTAAATTGGGAGTCAATTCATTCGATTGTTTACCAAGAGCTTTAATTATGGCAGAGAAGAAAGCGCTTTCTGAGTATAATAAGGTACGATATATGAAGGAGCATCCTAAGAATTGGCAAAAGGAAGCTAAAGATCTTTGTAAACTAGCAAATATTAATATTTCAAGTTTAGGTGGGAGTATTGATGATATTAATCAATTCCAAGAATATTATGGTAATCGATTCCAGATTGTAGTATATACATTCAAAACAGCTAGTCGAGACCCTAAGATAATTTATAGTGGTAATGTGCAAACCAGAAACAAATTATTTTTGTTATACCATGATCAGCATTTGGACGTTATTGAGACTATTACAGCTTTTTTAAGAAGTGGAGGTTATTGTAGAGATTGTTTGAAGCCGTATGAACGTCGTGGTAAGCAGAAGTGTGAATATCTTTGCGAACATTGCGAGGAGTATCATAATTTTGAAACTTCTGATGAGGATAGAGTCATTACTTGTAATACTTGTTTAAGAACTTTCCCTTCGCAATCATGTTATAATAATCATAATACGAATGTGAGGGGAAACCCTGTATGTTACTATGTAAAATTATGTCATCAGTGTGGAGTAAAGGTTGATACCCGAAAAAGAAAGAGTAATAACCCTCAAGTATGTGGAGATCGATTCTGCACTATTTGCAAGTTGTAAGTTAATGAGGATCATTTCTGTTTCGTACAAAAGAAGAAATCGAAATCAGAAACTGATTTTTGCTATATCGTATATGATATTGAGACCATGCTACTCAATCCAAATGAAAAAGGTGAACGTGAACACCGGCCAAGCCTAATATGTGCCCAACACCGCTGTTTTAAATGTAAGAATCACATGGAGGAGAATTACAAATGCTTTCAATGTGGTAATTCACAAGCTGAAAGATACTTTGTCTTACAATATTGAAAGTTTTGTAAAACATGTTCTCCAGCAAGGTTACAAGTTTAATTCAGTAGTCTGTCTGGTGCATAACGCCGCAAAATTTGATTCCGTGTTTGTTGCGCGTGCACTCATTGAAAAAGAAAAGATCATTCCTAAAATAATTAGCCAAGGTGGGAAAATTATCCAGATGAGTGTACGCAATATTACTTTTAAAGATACATATTTATTCATGTCCGTAAAATTATCTAAATTACCGGCTACCATGGGATTAGCTGAAAATTTAAAGAAGGGAGATTTCCCGTTTTTATTGAATATTGAAGATAATCAAGATTATGATGCAGCATGGCCAGAACTTAAAGTTTTTGATGATGAAGGTAAATCAGAAACTGAACGCGAAGCTTCAGAGGTTTGGCATAAGGAGTGTGTGTAAAAAGATCTAACCTTTAACTTACAAACCTGAGATGTTAGAATACTGTAGGAACTATGTTCGAATATTATGTGAGGGGTTCATTAAATTCTCAGACTTAATTGAAAAAAAGACCTATGGGATCCAGTGTTTTATTCAAGTAAGTACTATTGCTGCATGTGCTATGGAATGCTTTCGCTCTTTATATTTAGAAGAGAAAAGTATTCCTATAATTTCCCCGTTCGGGTATCGACAACGTAACCGTCACAGTAAAAAGGCATTAAAATGGTTAAAGTACATGGAATTCATAGGAAATGATGTTTCTATTCATACGGCTGAAAATGGACTTGAAGTTCAATTTGGACGATTTAAAGTGGACGGGTATGATAAGAATTATCGTACTGCCTATGAATTTTATGGATGCTTTTATCATGGTCATTCATGCATTAAGCAAGGTCGCCATGTGCCTTTAAATGATGCAAATGCTGTAACATTAAATGACCGACATATTGCCACAATGAGGAGAAAGAAATATTTAGAAACATGTGGGCTAAAACTTGTAGAAATCTATGAATGTGATTGGGATCGACAAGTCAAGGAAAATCCGCATATTCAACAGTTTATTAAAGATCATTGTAAAAATATTGAAGGTGGATTAGTGCCGAAAGAGTCTTTCAAGGGAGATAGAACGGAAGTTTTCAGATCACTTTATGAGTGTCCTGAAGACGAATTTATTCGTTATGTCGATATATGCAGTTTATATCCATATGTCATGAAAAAGAAACCTCTCCCTATTGGTAAGCCTACCATTTATCGAGGGAAAGCATGTCCTAACCCCAAACAAATTCACGGAGTTGTTTTCTGCAAGGTTCTTTATCCTCAAGATCTTGCTATTCCTTTGCTTCCGTATAATGCGAATGGACCCCTTGTATTCGGCCTCTGTCGTACTTGTATGGAGGAAATGAATAGTAATGATTGTAACCATACTGTTGATCAACGCTGTTTCACTGGTACGCCTGAATTGCATGAAAGTATGAAGAAAGGTTATACTATTCTTGATACTTATGAAATTTATGAGTTCAAGATGAAAGAGGGGTTATTTAAAGATTATGTTAATAACTTCTTGCAGATGAAAAAGGAAGCTTCTGGTTTTCCATCTCAATGTGTTAGTGAGGAAGAAAAGCAGAAGTATATTGAGGAGTATGCGGAGCATGAAGGTATACAACTCAATGCTGATAACATCAGTGAAAACCCTGGTTTGCGTTATATTGCAAAAATGTTTTTAAATTCTCTGTTTGGGAAGTGGGGACAGAGAACTGATTTAACACAGACCAGAGTAGTTAATGATGTTAAATCCTTCTTGGATATTCTCCGAACACCTCACTTTGAAGTACAAAATGTACTTCTGATCGGAGAAGATGCCTTGTTAGTAATATACAGGGATTTAGAAAATGTAAATACACCTAATGTTTTCTGTAATGTTATCTTATCAGCCTTTATTTCATCATGGGCTAGATTGCAATTATATGGTTTATTAGAACAATTGGGAATAGAAAATGTTATCTATTCAGATACAGATTGTATCTTCCACAGACAAAAGAGAAATCAACCTCTATTGCTTCCTACAGGGAACTATTTGAGAAATTTAAGTAATGAGATCAAAGAAGGGTGGGAGATCCCTATTTTCATTGGGTTAGGGCCAAAGAATTATTCATATAAGGAGAGGGAAATTAAGACTGGAAATATTAAACCCCTTTTCAAAATTCGAGGAATCACTTTAAATTGTCGTGCACGTAAAATTATTGATTTTGATCATTTTCTAAATTTAGTTAAACATAATTATGAAAAGAAAATCATTAGTAATCCTAATGGTATCTATAGGAAGAAAGGATTCAAAATTATATCTAGGTCAGAAATAAAAACACATCAGAATGTACGAAGTAAACGAAAATTTCATCATGAATTCAAAACACTTCCTTTTGGTTATAAAAGAAAACGAAGTAATGACTACTAGTTCATTTCTCTTTTGTCACTAGCTCACGATGCTTAACTTCCTTCATCCTGCCACTATCCTCGTTTCAGGTCCCAGCAGGGCTGGGAAAAGTTATTTTGTAAATAGATTATTAATTTATCGTGAAATTATGTTTTCTACTCATTTTAAGGAAATAGTTTGGTGCTATGGTGCAGTGATACCTAAATTATCTAATGAAATAAGTAATATACGATTTCATTTTGGAATTCCTGATATGAATACTTTTGAAATTCATTAAAATTCTTTGTTAATTCTTGATGATCTTATGAGTGAAACTAATGCTGATGTTTCAAAAAATTTTACTAAATTCGCCCATCATAAGAATTTAAGTGTTATTTTTATAGTTCAAAATTTATTTCCTAAAGGAAAACATGCACGTGATGTATCCTTAAACACGCATTATATCATTGCGTTTTAGAATCCTAGAGATAAGTTACAAATACAATATCTAGCAAGATAAAATATGCCACAATATAGTAAAGATAAAATTCAAGTGTTTGAAAATGCTACTGCTGAACCTCATTCATATTTACTTTTCGATTTAACTCAGTCTACACCGGATGCTCTACGTCTACGTACAAATATATTTCCAGATGAAACTATGAACATCTATGCACATGTAAAAGACATGAATAAACCAATTCAGGTCAGTTGGTATCAACATGTCAAGCATAAACATCATCTCAATGAACTCCGTGCAATTTGTAAATGTAAGAATAAGAAGCTTAAAGCATTAGTTGAAAATGCATCTGGTGCTGTTATTCGAACTATTGCTCAACTAGGTAAAAATAAATTAAATGGTAACTTTAAACTCTCTCCTCGTCAGAAGCAAAGGTTGCGTCGACATAAGAACACATTACGTGCACTCTCTCTGAAGCGATCAAGTATAAAAAAGAAACGTAAATTATTAATGCTTTTCTACCTTTATTATTAGCTCCAATCTTGAGTGCAGTGGCTGGAAGTTTATTTAATACTTAAGATGTCTTCGCAATTTCAAAAAATGATACTCATTGCAGAAAATGCAGGTGCGCAAATGTATTCCACTATGAAGTCTGTAAAATCACATCAAACACGTTTGGATAATGAAATGGATGAAATTTTGAAACGAAGTGATCTTTCTACAGATGAAAAATGGAAAATCTATCAACAAGTATTTATCGTTATTTAGAATATACTCCGCAGTCTCAAAAACCACTTGTTTTACCCGTTTACAATTCTGAATCTTCAAATATGTTACCCACGATTCAGTATATTATCAATTCAGTACCAACATCATTTGCTAAAAAGACTCAAGTATTATTAAATCTAATGCAGGCTTCCAATCGTATCAGTTGGGATCAAACTGGGGCAGTAGACATAGATAACAAAGTAGTTCCAGGTTCAAATATCATTGATCTTATCGATGATGTAGTAAGAACTCGAAAGACTCCTAGAAATCCAGTTGGAATTCAAGATTTTAAAGAATTATTGCAAAATATTAATATTCCGTTAGAATTACTTAATTTTCAATTTGGCACAGGTTCTATTAAAATAGTAAACCATAAGAATACTGTTCATCAACTAGCAAAGAAAAAGAAGAATTCTATTAATGTTATAGTAAAGAAAAAGAAGAATAGTGTTAGTCAAGGAATAAAGAAAAAGAACAGCGTTAGTCAAGGAATAAAGAAATGTTTTTCTTCATTATTTAAAAATTATAAAGAATATAAGTTTTAAATATGTCACTTCATAAAATTTATTATGCGTATGCAAATCAAATTCTTTAGCTAGTATCTCCAAGTTAAAGAAGAAAACTGGTCTTTCTCAGAAAAAAGTAAGAAAATGGTTAGCTTCACAAGATACATACACTTTACATGCTCCTGCACGTAAACATTTTCCCCGTAAAAAATATTATGTTAATGCGCCTAATGAATTGCTACAAATGGATTTAGCAGATATGCAAAACGTATCAAAATACAATGATGGATATAAATATATTTTATGTAGCATAGATGCTTTTAGTCGATATGCTGTTTGTATTCCTGTTAAAAATAAAACTGGTCCTATCGTGGCTATCGGATAGAATCAATATTCAGTAAAAGAAAGTTACCTTTACTTCATTGTCAAACTGATTTAGGAACAGAATTTTATAATCAACATGTGAAACGTGTTTTTCAAAAATATGAAGTAAATCATTATAGTGTACATTCTGAAATTAAAGCTGCTTTCGTAGAACGTTATATTCGTAGTTTGAAGGAAAAAATATATAAATATTTTACTGCTGAAAATACTTATCGTTATATTGATATTTTACAAGATCTTGTAAAAAGTTATAATAATACGAAACATTGTTCCATTTAATATGCACCTGTGCAAGTAAATGATTCTAATGTTAATGAAATTTGGGAAAGATTATATGGACAAGAAAAGAAAGTTAAGCAGAAATGTAAATTTCAAGCGGGAGATTATGTTCGAGTTAGTAAATATAAACATAAATTGGAAAAAGGATATTTACCGAAATGGTCTCGTGACATATTTATTGTGGATCAGTGTATTCAAAATAATCCAGTGACTTATAAAATTCGAGATTGGAATGGTGAACTTATAAAAGGCTCATTTTATGAACAGGAATTGCAAAAAGTATTTATAGGAAAACAGAAAAGCTATTTAATTGAAAAAGTATTAAAACGTAAAAAGGGATGGATTTATGTCAAATGGTTAGGTTATCCTTCTTCTATGAATAGTTGGGTTCAACAAAAATTAGTTCAGTCATAATCATGTTGTCTCAAGAACAGGCTGATGAGTTTTATCTTACCTTATCATCAAATGCGTGCAATAATATTTTCGAAAATAAAACAAATTCGTATACTACGAAACTTTGTCAGCCAATTCCTTTAACGGGAAATTAGCTAGTAGGTTTAACTGGTCTTTCTATTCCGTGGAGTTTTTATAATATTGAAAAAGAAGAACTTATTATTCAAATACGAGATAAAAATATAGTACAATATGCTGTAAAATTTCCAGCTGGATATTATGAATCAATGCATTTAGTTTTAGATATTATTCGCATGACTTTACCTAAACAAATGAAAAAAGAATATAATGAGAAAGAAAATATACATACATTTGACGATAGTAGTATTCTTAGTAAAAATCTTCATGAAGTGGAAATGATTAGTGTTGAACGTATGATCACGAATGATCAAGTCGTAATAGAACAAAATCCTATCACTATTCAATATGAGGAAAGTAGAGATAAAGTTTATATTTTTCATAAACGAAGTCCTAAACGTGAATATCTCTTCATGATGAGTCCGGGCTTGCAAAATATATTAGGATTTACTAATAATTCTAAAGTGAATACACGTGTAGTTCACTTTCATCCCATGAATCCGAAAAAGAAACCAAAGTTTCTAAATATTCCTGCACCTTTTCACACAAACCTTGATTATCTTCTCCTTCAGAAATAAATGTTTGTATTGATATTGTGAAAGATCAACCTATTTATGGCAAGCTAATTCGAAAAATTGGAGTTCAAGATTATCATTATGGAAAAATAAAATCTTTCATTTTTGATTGTCCACATTATGTTAAAGTTGAAAAGAAATATTTTGATATTCTTAAAAGATGTGCATGGGAAAAACTTGCCATTTCAATTTGGAACTTCAACCGTAACACTACATTTTAAAAGAAAATGATTTCTGAAAGTAGTGAGGATTGTTTTTACATTACACTTAGTTCTAATGGAAGTAATCAAAGTTATTCTAATAATAGTCCAACACATTTTTTCAATATTCTTAATAATCGAATACATTTAAATGATTCATGGATGGTAGGATTAAGTGAAATTCATATTCCATTAACATGTGATAATGTTATTTTAGGTCAAAATATAATATGGAATGATAATGTAAAATATAAAATAGCACAAGGATATTATTCCACCGTTCAACAATTGTTAGATGAATTGAATAAAATAAATTCAAGTATAAAATTTGAACATTCAAACATTGTCACTGTACACGTTCATGATAGTATAAAATCTTTACGTTTATCATCTATATTAGCATTACAATTAGGTTTTGGACCTAATATTAATATTTTAAAAGATAGTCATATTCCTAAGCAGCCATTTTTAAACATTGTATATCCTCATCTAATGTTTGTTTATACAGATATTATTCAACCTCAGTTTGTAGGTGATACAAAAGCACCTCTTTTACGAATTATAGGTATAACCGATAATCATCATGGAAAAGTACAAACCATAACTTTTCAGAATGTGCATTATTTTCCACTTGCAAAACTTTCATTTGATACTGTAGAAATACTTTTAAAAGATCATGCAGGCCGAAATTTACCATTCGCATCCGGGACATTGACATTAACACTTCACTTTAAGCGCTCATCAAAATGAAATCCTATACAGTTATGCATAGAGGTAGAGGTATACCTTACTTTGCAGGACCTGTTTACCAACGGGGACATGGGATTGGGAGTTTATTTCGCGGATTATTTCGATTTACTATGCCATTCCTTAAACAAGGAGCAAAAACAGTAGGACGGCAAGCCTTACAAACAGGAATACAAGTTGCGGGGGATATGTTAGAAAATCGACCTATTAAGGAATTTTTAAAAGCACGAGTTCGCGAAGCAGGATCATCTTTAAGAACAAAAGCTGAAAATAAAGTTAATCAGTTGCTAAGTGGTATTGGTAGAAGAAGGGCAAGAAAACGTAAGGCTTCCATACGTATTGGACCACCAATCTTAAAAAGACGACGTGCTTTTAATAAAAGAAAGAGTAGAGATATTTTCACTTAAAAAAATGTCGTTTCTTACACCTAAAAGTAATGAATGTTGTACGAATGAATTCGATTTAGTTTCTGTCACTATGACCCAAACTGCTATAGAATAATCTCGAATGGTAGAGTATCGACCAATTTCATCGCTTTCTTCTGATGGACCTAAAGAATTTCTTGTGCCTGGAGATACTGCTGAATATATTCTTCCTGCACATATTTATCTTTATGTCAAGTGTAAAGTATTAAGGGGAACAGAGATAATTTACAAGTAGTAGCAGAAGGACCACCAGCCGTTGTAGCAGATAATGTAGTGCCGATAAATATTTTTTTACATTCACTTTTTACCCAACTTGATATTTCTTTAAATGATAAAATTATTTCTTCTTCAAATGGTACGTACCCATTTAGAGCATACTTTGAAACCTTACTTAATTATTCTGAAGATGCAAGTAAAGCTCATTTAACCACTGGATTATGGTATAAGGATACTGCAGGGCATTTTAATAGTCTCAATGAAAATAATGCTGGTTAATATAAACGAAAATCTCTTGTTACTGGTAGCGCTTCCATTGATTTGTATGGACGACTTCATACAGATATTTCTGGATCTAATCGAGTTCTTCCAAATAAAGTTAATCTTCGAATAAAATTAAGTCGTAGTAAA